>JAGFZM010004780.1:0-14077 GCA_017657215.1 Limnothrissa miodon | reverse complement strand
TGTGTGTGTGTGTGTGTGTGTGTGTGTGTGTGTGTGTGTGTGTGTGTTCAAAGAGAAAGGTGGGCATGACCAAGCAAGCAACAGGCAGACAGTGAACTTCGGGAGGCTTAGAAGCATGTAAAAGCATGTATAGCAGGTTCTATGATAAACAATATGGAATGAATCACACTATATACTGTAATGCTCACACTTGTAATGCTTTCATTTTAGTTGGTGAGGCCAATAAAAGGTGATACAGTAATAGAGCCTAAAGGAGCCACACCAACCCTGTGATTAACCTCACAAGAGTGACGAGGCATGAAGACAAGGAATAGACTTACAGTCAAGGCTGTACAAATTATGCACACACACACACACACTCACACACACACACACACACACAAATGTACATGTAGCCTATTCTTTCTTATACTACTACTTTTTTTATAAGACTACATGAGGACAGAGCTAGTACTGCTAGGTAACACTGCTCCCTGGTGGTCTAGCTTACAGTGTAATGTCACTGGCAGATGGAAAGAGATGGGCATCTATTCAAGGATGCTACCAATATCCTCATCTAAATATACCTTTGTTTGTTAAGATGACGTCCGACTGGTGGGTGGACAAGGGGGCCTTTTGTGTCCCTTTTCCCAGGAAACCTCATTTGACACAGCTGAAGCATACCGCATGTGACTGCTATATCCTGCAATTTAGATCATCACCCCCCACCTCCCCCGCCTCACCTCAACTTCCTATGATCGTGAACACACATATGCGCACACTCACACACACACACACACACACACTCACTCACACACGCCAGGTGTCATAGATGCTTTTGAAAGGCCACACATACTTGTATGTGAACACACACACATCACACACACCAGGTGTCACAGACAATTCTGAAAGGCCAAATGGGAACACATACACACACACACACACACATATCTCATCCATCCTCATGTGTTTGTGCTAGCGAGTGAGCAAACAGGATATTGTCCACCTCCACACTGACTATTAAATTAATGGGTAAAATTAGATTTCAGGAGACAGAGAGGGAAGACGGAATAAGGAAAGAGGGGGAGCTTCTGTTTGTGTGTGTTTGTGTGTGTGTGTGTGTGTGTGTGTGTGTGCATGGCGTATTATTGAAGAGTGCTCAGGCATAAAACAACAATTTAAAACAAGAATCCATCATTTACAGTAACTCATATTGCCAGTTTCCTGGGTTCCAGAATAAAACCTGTTGTGTTGAGTTCTATTTGCTTTAATTTGTCTCAAACACTCTCTGTATGGCTCTGATTTAGTTTGTTTTTGTGTTTTTCTTTTGAGATCAACATCAACTTAAAGGAGAAATGAGAGAGACTTGGACCTGGAGACTTGGACCTGGACTGTACTGGAAGATGTTACCGAGTACAAACATATATCCAATGCCCACCTCCATTCACCCCAGTCTTCCGCATTAAGCCGTTTTTAGCCAAAGCTTTCATTAACCTTACACTGCTAGCTATAGGGGCACAGCTTGTGCAGATAAATCACTTTTTTACACCATTAACAAGGTTGAAAGTAACTGCACACCTCATTGGTAGACTTCTGAGGGCCCTGGCATTTAAAACGAGACAATGAGAACTTTGAAAGTAAACAGGTACTTTATTTAAGCAATAAGCCACGAGAGGCCGTGCGTACACGCTGGTTTTAGAACAGCTGATGGGTGTTGTTAGGCACGGCGCGAAGCAGACATATACGCACGGACTCGAATGGCTTATTGCTTATCTAAAACTGTTTAAGTAAATTGTTTATAAGAATTCATTGCATATAACCATATACTTTAAAAATAAAATTGTGTATTGTAATAACCATTCTTCCAACAATACATATAGTTCCTTTTGGAGAGTGGTTGCCAGGCAGCGCTACACGCAGACCACTGAACAATTGTAACGATTTTTAATTGAAGTTCGATTGCGCAGTAATACAGAAGTGAAGAGGCACCGGTGTGTGTTTACAATCATTTTACAACGGCTTGGAATGCAGAATCAGCCAGTCACAATCAAGAACCAAAGACGCAGTTTTAGAGGAAAAAGACCATAAATACCATAGACTACTGACATTACCTTAAATCATGATAAGTCGATTGACGAACAGATAGGACTGGGGAACAGATTGAAAATTATATTCTGTAGAAGTTGGATTTCAGCTGAAAATATATGGTGACTGTCTACATGAGCACTAAAGCACCAACAAAGGATGAAACTTAAAAGAGTTTGACCAAAGACATTTATAAGGTTGTAGCTCGTCAATCGACTTATCGGGATTTAATTTCAAGATGGTGGCGACCGGGAAATTCTGAGAAGGTACTGTCTTTATAAACTGTCTTTTTAATAAAGTACCTGTACACTTTCAAAGTTCTCATTGTCACGTTTTAAATGCCAGGGCCCTAAGAAGTCTACCAAGGAAGTTAATGGTGTAAAAATAGCGATTTAGCTGCATAGGCAAAGCTATGCCCCTATAGCTAGCAATGTAAGGTTAATGAAAGCTTTGGCTAAAAATGGCTTAATGCGGAAGGCTGGGGTGAATGGAGGTGGGCATTGGATATATGTTTGTATCGGTAATATCTTCCAGTACAGTCCAGGTCCAAATCACACCGGATTTCTCCTTTAACCATTATTTATGACAGGCGGGCATTATTCCACTCGCATTCCGTCTACTCAAGGACAGACAAACAAACTAAAACTTCACAAAGAGTTTGTGGTGTGTGTGTGTGTGTGTTTGTCGGGGGTGTGGGTGTGACAAAGAGTAGAGTATAAAATGCTAAAATACTTCAACAAAAAATGCTGATAACACTTTTTCATACTCTTCTGTCCGTAGTATCTGATGTAAAGGAGAGATCTAGTTTGAAACGCCCGTGTGCTGTTGGTTGGAGACATGAGATAGACCAAAGACCGATAATGAACCAGCCAACACTAAATGAAAGGGATTCATACCCTCACATACCCTCAGTTTCAATCACCTATACCCATTAAGGCCCTTTTAGAATCAATGTCATTCTGGAAGCACAAAATTGAAGCACAAAAGGCAAACACACATACATTCTCTTTGCAGACACATGATGGATTACATTATTTATTTATTTATTTATTTATTTATTTATTTATTCATTTATTCCTCCTTAAAACTCATAGGTGTATAACCCGTGTGGTAGCTGACAACGCTAGATAATCTTACAACCTTTCCCCATATGGGTAATTTTCTATAAGACATGCACTTTACCTTTATTTAGTTTTACTTTGCATTTAGTTCCGAAAGGCCTCTAAACTCTGAACTCACAGAGTTCATTAGATATCATAGATATCATTTAATATCTATATGACACATAATGGCACTGGTAAGCAGGATTACCTGATGCTAAAGCATTAAAAGACACTGCTGAAAACAGTCAGTTTTGTACTGGTTCTGATAGTGTCTAGAAACTCTCTGCCTTCAGCAGTAGACTCTTGTACTCAGCTCCTCACTCTGATCTTTTGTCAGGTGACTGTAGGTCTACATGGATGACAAACAAAAATTGAACAAACAATCAAACATATGATGTAAACCACCACTAAATAATCCACATCCAAAAAGCCATCTAAATATATCTTAATTGATATTAATTGAGTGACATTTCTTCCGTTAGTAATGAATTACTATAAATCTCCAGCAGGTGGTGCACTGCCCTTACGGTTCCACATAGCTCTTCTGATGGCCACTGCCTATCACAGGATAAGGGACCATTCTCACTTCCAGCACAGTGCAAGTGACACATTGCTGCTGCAGCGCTCTTATATTCACACCAGAAACACCTCCAAGCCTGCTGCCTTCTGTTTAATCTGTGGAGACGCTTCTGTTTTATAACTGCCGCTGCAGCTTTGCCGGTAAAGCTATGTGGAACATGCAGGCTGCAAACTTTACCCTGCTAACATGCATGCCAAAATAAAAGTCTGTAGTGTGGATGGGGCCCTAGTATACATCCCAGTAAGTCCCTGCATTAGCAATGATGCCATGATTTCTCGTCATGCTTATATGGAGCTAGAATGTAGGTTGACAGCTTTGCATAGCAAGCTTTTCTGAATTTTAATTGAGCTATAGACACTCATCAAGTGTTCACCAGTGTAGTCGTGACCCTTTCTCACATTTAAATAAGTGCCTCACAGCACACATGAATCAAGGCTGTGAAGCCAAACGGCTATTTGGACGTGAAAGGCAGGGAATTAGATGTGTAATTATCAACCTTGGACCATCCAATCAGACTTCCTGCTGAGATCAGAGTGACCAATCAAGCATCCAGCCAGGATCAGCCCAGCCAATCTGGCTCCCCTGCTGCGTTCAGAGCTGCCGGGGCTCTCTGATATTCAGATTATGAATGACATTGTGACTGCCCGGGCCGACCCCACCCTCCCACTCTCTCTCTCTCTCTCTCTCCACGCCTCTCCCTCCCTCTCCACCACTCTACCGTCTGATGGTGATTAGAGCTCGGAGGTGCGATGTCATTTCCTCTCCAACGACACCTGTCTCTAATCACTCCACAGCATGGAGCAGTGGTACCCACGATGCACTGCTCTGCGGCTTGTCACCGTTCATTTACCAGGAACCTAATACTGCCATATGCAGACTACCAGATTTGCACTTATTCACATTGGAATTTGTTTCTAAATGTCTCAGTCAACCCTAAATGTTAAGGGTGGTTTATCTGTGAATATGTCAAAGTGCCAAAGCACTTACACAGTAACATAAGTACAAAATAAGCACCACTACATCAGCCTATCTATCTGTCGGTCTATTTATCTGCTCTGCTTCAGGTTTTATAGTGGGGTTGTTTGAACTACAGATTCCAAGAGCTTGTTAATGGAACTAATATTCTATCCTTTTTTAGGGGCTTAGGATGCAATAATGATGTTGATGCTTAGCAAAGTCAGACCAGCTTGCAGTTCATCCTCCCTGGATAACATTGCTGCATAATTATATGTGCTCAGCATTATGCGCTTCCCCCCCTGTTAAAGCCGACGTCTCACCGAGCTCTTGTAAACAGGATGCTCCACAGTCAGGGCTGGAATGCATCTTAGGAGAGAGAAAGGGAGGGAGGGAAGATGAAGATGATTAAATAGAGAGAACAAATGTGTGATCAAAAAAAGGAGGGGAGATAAGGACAAGGGAAAGCAAAAGAGAGAGAGAGAGAGAGAGAGAGAGAGAGTGCGAGAGGGTGAAATTGTTCTGCTATGCCATTTTTCCATTCCCCCCCTCCTCTTGTGTATGCCGTGGACACGCTGAAGTAATTTGCTGACTCTGCAAAGAGAGAAAGCTAATTCACCTGTTTCCCTCAGCTAAGTGATTCAGCATTTTATTCCTTTGAAGGCGTTCTCCTTTCATCAATTCTGTATAAAATCGGGTTTGTTTATGTTGTGTAATGACTTATTTGTGATCCAGCGGCATAAAGCTAATGAAAAAAGCCAGTGCAGTGGCTATATTGTGCAGGCAAAATCCCACAAGTCCAAAGTTCGGGGCCATTAACAATCCCCCCCCCCCCCCCCCCGACCTCCTGCCCCCTGACCTTCTTACCCATCCATGCCCCTGATAAATCACACACACATTTAAAAACACACACATTTTATTTTTATTCTTTGTACCTCCTTCTTTGTACATTGGCAGGCAGGTCCTGCTTGCGAGATTTGTGGACTGAATGGGCAGTGGATGGCTACACAAACAAAACATGCAGACTACACATTTTTCTTGAACATTTCAGATTAACCAGGCTGATGGATTGTAATGTACTGTACTGAACATTTACTAGGCCTATGGATTGTAAAGCACTTGTTAGGATCTAGGTGCACTACTTTAGACAGCACCCTTTTCACGTTCACACTCCATACACCTGGGGACGCTAGCTTGCTTGTGGTGTGCATGTCTGTATTAGCCCACAGGAGTCATGTGAGGACTAGCGCGAGTGTTTGCGAGGCACTGGAGAGCAGTCGCGGAAAAAGGAATCCCTCCGTTTGTTTTCGGGTTTCGCTGTGTTATAATTTGCTACCGGGAACTTCATCCACTTGAACTACTTGAAAACTTGAACTACTGTGTACATCGGGGCGTGAGCTGTCCGACCAGGTTGGAGTCTGTGCTTGGGCTGGCCATCACATACAGGTAAGCAGGCATTCCGATGAACATCCATCCAACAGTTTTTTTTGGAGGTCAGGAGCGGGATGGGGGGGGGGGGGGGGGGGCGTATGGGGTAAAAGGCAAAGAAAGATTTGTCTGTCAAGAAAACTTGGGAGGAAATGTTATAATTGAGAAAGACAAAAAAGGCAAGAAGGCACCTTTGGAGCAAGAGGGGAGGTGGGTGGGGAGGAGAGGATAGAGGTAGAGATGTTTGCAGAGAAAGAGAGAAAATGGTGTTTGATAAAATATAGGACAATAGGGATACAAACAAGGATGACAGAGGGAGAGAGGGAGAGAGAGGGGGGGGGGGGGTAAAACTATTATGTCATTTTTTAATTTCTCCCTCTGTGTATGTTGTGGACATGCTGAAATTGTTTGCTGACACTGCAGACAGTTGAAGGACAGCGTTGCACACTGGCTGAGACTGATCAAAGATTTCCAGTTATCAGAGTCAGAGAGCACCGTACAGAAGGATGGAGCTTTTCTTCATGGTTCACTCACTCACTCACTCACACACACACACACACACACACACACACCACACACACACACACGCACGCACACAGGAGGAGTGTGTTTTCTATCTTTGTTGGCAGTCCAATGGCAGATCAATACTGAGGAGTGCAGTCTTCTACCCCTACTGCTAGCCTACAGGCATTCATCAAAGCAGGGACACAACGGAGAGAAAGCTGCCAGAGAAAAGGTGGAGGAGAGCAGGAGGAGGTCTTGTCCTCCTCTTCCTCCTCCTTTTCCCTGTCATCATCTCAGAGGGTAAGGCAGCAGATTTCTAGTCAGCATCTACACACACACACACAAACACAGAAAGAGAGGGGAGGATGAATACTGATAATCTGGGGCCAGTGAGAGGAGTGAGAGATAGATAGCAAAGATGAGAGGAGATGGAGAAGGATAGATAAAGAAGTCATATTTTGTGTGTGTGTGTGTGTGTGTGTGAAAGGGGGTGGGGGTTGTGGAACACAGGAATGAGGTGTAATCTTTCTGATCTCAGAGGAAGGAGCTGTGAAGACACCCCACCAGGGAGAAGAAAGCAAAGATAGAGATGGAGAGAGAGGAGACAGCATGATAAAAGAGGGAGCGAGAGAGAGGGTTTAGAGAAAAGAGAAGGCATGAGAGGAGAGAGAAAAGAAAGAGCAAAGGAGCAAGAGAGCGAGAGAGAAAGACATAAAGAGAAAGAACAGAACAATGAGTAAAATAAGGAAAGAAGGAAAAAGTGGTGGGTGGGAGATGAATGCAGGGGATGAATGCAAGTTCATCTCCTCTACACACACACACACACACACACATACACACATATACACACACAAACACACATGCACACACACACACATGCACACTTACACACATACACACCACACACACACTCATACGCACACACACAAGGGAGGTGCGTACTGTCAGGGAGAAGTGTGTCGAGATGAGCAGAGGCCCCAGCACCACAGGAGAAGATCAGACGAGATAAATTAGGATGTGGAGCAGCCGAACAGTGGGAGAGATTTCCTCCACACGAGCCGTCTGCACGAGACATCACTAAAGCAGGGGAAGATTCATGCCAGCCAATTTATGTGGTGGCTGAATCAGTGGGACATGCTCTGCATAGCGTCATAGGACTATGGCTGTGCACTGTGCATTATGGATTAAAGTTCATCACAAGAAAGGAGACAGTAATTAATTTCAGACAAAACTGAACAATAGTGCTTGTATTTGATTGAGAAGAATACTTACATTTCACATTTTTCACATTACAACTTGAATCGATTGCTCAGCGGAGGGGGGTGGGTTACCTGGCTAGCATGCTGGTAGTGGGTTTAAGTCTCAGTTGCTACTGTACACCTTTACCCCATTGAGCAAGACACCTCACCCTAAATTTCTCCAGGAGAGACTACCGGAGATCTGGCAGCATAAATCACAAATGATTTTGTTATGTGAGTTGCAATATGACTGAGTAACACTTCAGCTGAAGGTGTCAGATAAAGGCATTACTGACTTTTCTTCACGTTGCCTTCACCCACCTTCAAGCTAGACCCTTGTGTGGGCCGTTGTTTAGAACCATCCTAGAACATCATCCTGTGATTGACGGCGCGACTAATGCGGCTTTCAATAGGCTTCCTCGATAGCAGCAAACTGTTTCCCCACACGTGCGCATCCGACGAAGATCTGCTAAATTAAAACGCATTAACCCCCACTGTCTCACACCTCCCGCTGGCTTAATTGACTGCCTTTTAAGGAGTCGACCCTTTCAAGTCGATGCGATAACAATCTTCGGCGCCCTGAGATAATTATGCACGGAGTAAGCAACCTTGAAAGCCTCGCTAATGGGCAAGAATCTACTTTAATTTCATTATTCTCCTTTAATTGGTGCTGCTACGGCGTCTTTTTTTTCACAGTGTTGCCGGTAGTGCTTACACGGCTATTTGACTGTTGTCTTCAGTTAATTATTTTTCATTCTCAGAAAAAAATATGTGTGTGTGTGGGGGTCTATTACCCTATTGGTCCATCATGAAAGATCAGAGATCTTTCCATGAAGCTCTGGTCTTTTCCCAGAGATTTTCCTTTTGTTTCAGCTCTGCATCCTGGACAGTGTATGTATGTACGTATGAATGTATGTATGTATGTATGAATGTATGTATGGGTATAAGGCTTTGAAGTTATGCATCCTGGACCATGCAAAGCTTTGACTGGCATGTACGGCTACAAGGCTGATGCTTCTTCTGAGAACATCTGACAGCCCACCATTTATTTGACACTTTTTATTCAAACGGCTGTGATAAGCACAGAGTGTAAATGGGCCGTGTGATCGTATTGAAACCATACAGTAGCCAATGCTTTTCTTCAGCATGCAGGAGATTGTTTACATTGCCCTTGGTTAGTTCCACTCCGACCATGACATCAGCTTGATGCGCAGTCCCTAAAGCCTGTTACTGTGATCATCCTTTTATCTCCAGGCAGAGTGATCAGAAAAAAAGCCTAGCAGTAATCTCTAATGCAAAGGCACATAAACACACACACACACAGACACACACACCCCTAGCATGAAAATTGGCTGTATAAAGGGGCATTGGATTCATAAAAAAGTGTTTATAGACTTTTTGTTTACTTATGTTCTTTGTTCTTTCTTACCACTATTTATACCACTTTTTACCACTATTTATATTTGATACTACTGCTGCTAAAATCTTGTGTTGCACTAGACAACAAAGAACACTGCTAGAACACTTACTTTGTTATGTCGTGTCTTATATATACTGTGTGTCACCTAAGTATAATGCCTTAAGCCTACTTGCACTTTTTTTTACTTAACATTACCTTATTGTTTAAATTGTTTTCTTGTTGTGCATCTGCACTTTATTGTTGTCAACGTCTACACATGGGACAAGTGTGAAACGTAATTTCGATTCCTTTGTATGTCAAGTACATGTGAAGAAATTGACAAATAAAACTGACTTGACTTGACTTGACTAGATGAGCATTTTAGCAGTGTATTCTTGCAGTATATCATACAAACCCATTCAACGTTGATGAGAAGCTCAGACAATGGTTGGCAGCTGTCTCCTGCCCCACTCTTTGCTTGTGCTTTGTCTACCGTGTCATGCCCTACCACTTGCATCCTTCCACTTCCTCCTGTTTCTCAAAGACGCTCTTAAGCTCAAAGCATCTCTCAGCAAATGTCTGCAGACATAACAAGCATGTTTATTTTTAAATTTGTTTTCTTTCAACATGCTTCTTAATCGCTCTAAATTATACATTCTGCTTACGTTTGACAGACAGCTTCTTCATTCTTCTTCATTCTCCGTTTTCTCCATTAAAAAAATGTGATATAACACACAGTATCTCTGAAAAAAAAACCTGTATTGTAAAGGCCTACTTTGTAAAAACCCACTGTATTAATAAATATATTGGATGTTTTGGACACAAAAACTGTACTATACTATACTGCTTACTGTACTCACTTATACTGTCAATAATTTTGGACTGAAAATACTATTTTACTGCAGAGAAAAATCAGTTTTCCTGTCATACAATGCTTTTTTATGAGGGCTTAACCACACAAAGACCTCTCATAAACATAAAGAGCACACATAAAAAGCACATAAAGACATAATGATTGTCTGTTGTCAGAAAAATGGTCAAAGTTTATATGGCATCAGTGTTGTTGCAATCCACTATCCAAATGCAAGGCATCTTAATAAATCAGCACCTTTGACTGGTGGAGCCCTTGCCATGAAAATTGTTTATAGCAACTGCAGCCTCAAACATCATGAATATTCTCCATCCTTGGGTGGAGCAATAATGGCGGAAAGATAGCATCAGGGGGAGTAAGAAACGTTCAAGTGAAAGACTCAGGAGATGGTTTCCTTGTTCTCAACTGAAGTCTATAGTATAGGCAAACTGGCGCAGCTGATTTTGAAGTTTGTCTGGATGAGGTTGCGTGTGAAAGCTCTCTGTATGTGTTGATTTTTGCTGTCATTGTTATTTTGTTTGTTGTTTTGATGGTGTTGGCTTGTTGCTTGGGCTTCTGGCTGTCGAGGGTGTCAGTGGTGGTGGTGACGGCAGGTCCAGAGGGAGGGTCCAGCATAGGCAGAAATATCTACTGCAGAGAAGCGTCAGTGCACAATCTCAGTCCTTAGAGTCCAATTACTGCATACAATCAGCATGTGTGTGTGTGTGTGTGTGTGTGTGTGTGTGTGGATGTGAAAAAAAAACAGAACAACATCCACACCCACGCATTCACACACACACACACACACACAAAGACAGGCATGCAGACAGGGACGGATTACGGACCGGGCCAGCGGGGCCGCTGCCCAGGGGCCCTTGGGGTGCAGGGGGCCTGTGGGGCGCCTAGCTCAAAACAATTTGCAACGGTTATCAACAATGTATTTTTGTTTGTCTATTTTAGAGGGCCTACATTCTTTGATCCTCTGCCTACAAGGGCCCCGACCCTATAGGGCCTCTGATGGGAACATGGAGGGAAGGTGTTTGGCTGCCAAGGGCCCTTGAACTGTGGTGGTGGTTGTAGTGGTGGTGCTTTCAGGGGACCCCCGGCCCTGCTATAGGAACTTTAAAGGGAAATGGGTGCATGGGAGCCTACTTTTAGAAGGCCCTCAGGCCCTCCTATTATGGTCCTGGCTTCTGGCTACCAGGGGGTCCTAGGGAGGATGGGGGCTTTGGGGACTTTTAGAGGGCTGTCTGATTATGAGGGCCCCACTAGGAGGCCCTAGGGAGGAGGGTGTAGTGTACATTTAGAGGGGCATCTGATTCCAAGGGCCCCTACCATGGGGTTATGCATGGGGGAGGGGGGGCCTACAGCAACCTGTAGCCTAGGGGGCCCTGGCCATGTTGATCTGGCCCTGGGTGTGTTAACAGCCTTACAGAAGGCCCTCTAACTAGGGAGCGGTAGCATGGTGGGATGGAGGCGGTTAATCTGCCTGCTGAGTGGTCCCCAGACCAGTGTAGCAGTGTAAGAGTTTGACCAGTGTAATCACTCCCAGGGCTATAGTGGAGGCTAAACGCAAGTAAAAACGGTTTACCCAACTCTGAAATTTCAGAATTAGAGTTTACCCACTTCTCAATTGATCTAAATCATAGTATGCACAAAATGTGATCACAGAATTTGTAGTTCATCCACCTCTTATTTTACCACTACACCCCTGATCACTCCGTTCTGTATGGGGATATGGTAGGCTACACAGGTGGATTCTGACATGGTTCAGCTGGACACAGTACACATGTAATGTGATCACTAATCGTGCCCCAACATGGCTCTCACTGTACGTTCACAACAGGAGAGACCAAAGCGAACACGTCGCCAAGGTCGTTGAAGAAGCTTTGTGGTTGAATTTGCTTTATTCACTTTGTTCGCTCATTGGAATGTTTGATTTAGCCTGTTACCGTGGGGCATTGGTAAATCTATAGGCTACATTCGAATTGGTTTACACCAAACCGGGTCATAACTCATTACATAAGGTTAACTGATGGTGGTTTCACATTTGCATTTTTTTTTTTTTTTTACTTTTTCACAAAATATCTATAATTAGACCTAAATGTTATCCATATTATACAAAATGGTGACTTGGAGTAGGAACAGTAAAATTAAATGTTATTTCTCCCTTTAGCTGCATAAAAAGTCCCCAAAGTTTCACAACTGGTTCAGTGAATTATTTTCCAAATGTATCAAAATCTCCCTCCCTCCCCCTTAAGAACGTGACACAGGCTGGCTCAGTGTAGAGCAGCCCATCGGCTGTCTGCGATTTCCCTTAAAAGTACTTCAGTACCCATAATCCTGAGCAATCCCACTATCCCAGCAACGGATCTGATTTGTGGACAAGTACGTTGCCATGGATGTGTTTGTTGAAGCCCGGGAAAGCAAACAAGTTCACGAATGTCACCGTAGCCTACCTCACAACCATGGTTTTGCTCGTTTTACTGCTCGTTTGACACGACCCTTAAGCCTAACCTAATTTCAACTAGGCATCCTTACCATGTCATTTCCATTTCCCTAAGATTTATAAATTTAATATGCTCATTTTCTTACCTTGCTGGATTACATTAGTTTTTCTCTGTATCTGGTGATATGAAGGGTATGTAACGTGGTAAATGGCAGTTGGGCTAATTAAAAACAGTAAATTCAGTTGTTGTGGTGCAATCTATAACAAATGGAAATTACCACAAATCCTGATAAATGCTTTATTGTACCCGTCATTATCAATTCTTTATTCAGGGGAGCTTGACAGAGGCATTTGTAGGGAACCGGTGGAAACTGCAATGGTGGACACCAAAGCGGTGGTTGCAGTCGGGTACTAAATACTGTACCATGCTTTCGGTTAAAAAAACGGATCTAAAACTTGATGCAAATCTGAAGATATATACAATATTACAACACTATTTACACAAACTACTGAGGAAATACACCAAAATTTAGCTATTCGATTGCAAGAGCAACATCGCGTGGCTGTCGTCAACTCCAGGAGATTCAAAAAGAACGTTGGGTGCAATCGTCTTTGGGATAGGGTAAGTACTGGCTTCTGGGATATGTAGTTTCTAAAGTCGGGGGGTAAAAATATGTACACAGTCTTGTACCTTTGCCTTTTTTTAGCCTTTTCTTTATTTTTTTTCACTCTGAACGGAAGGTTACACGGTCATCATCTACCCCGTAGCTGGATAGAATGAGTCGGGACTTTAAACGCTTTTAAAACGCGATTTTATGGAAAAGTCAATGGCAAAACGGGAGCCTTGGAACCACTTCCTGGTTGGAAGTTCCGGGTTCACTGGCCAACTCTATATCTATGCCTTATACCATCGTCAGATTACATGACAACTTGCATCAGGCAAGCTAACGCCCGGCCACCTCTCAACTACATGAGCGCGCTTCTCCACAACATTCTGATAACATTAACGTGAGGTAGCCTGATTATAATTTGAGATCCAAATCTCAAGCCACCTTCTTTTCACTTTTTCCGAGGTAAAAAGCGGCCAAAGATAGTTTTGTTTGGACCCAAAAGTGGCATGATGACGTAGCAACTAGCCATCCCAGACAATGCTGGCGTTTTTTTTTTGGGGGGGGGGGAGGAGGATTTTGCCCAGGGGCCCACACGACCCATAATCCGTCCCTGCATGCAGACACACATAAACAGATCTAGAAAAGATGTAAAGGAACACAATACAGAAACACTGTCTCTGACCACCCCAAACACACACACATACAAACACACACACACACACACACAGATGCACTGAAATACACAAATAAACATACACATATCATCTTCTGAGACCCTGTTCCCTCTCTCATTTGCCCCCTACTCAAGATACCTCAGATGTAGGTCAACACTCAACACAGAAAGGACAACACAGAAAATTTGCTTAGTCTACAAAAAAACTGAACTTTTACACTCCT
>JAGFZM010004779.1:0-16956 GCA_017657215.1 Limnothrissa miodon | reverse complement strand
AAGTAAGCCGCGTCAAAGCCTAGAGAGGTTAGGGTGGGGTTGGGTGGTGATCATGGGGGAGGACTGAGCAATGGGTGTGGAGGGGTGACTGAAAGACATTCCACCAGCAATTTCATTAGCTTCTAAGAGACACCGGAACAGTCATCCCAACGAGGCACACTAAACAAGAAACTCAATCTTGGGGATTTGTCTGAGAAAGAAACCACACACACACACACGCAAGCTCTTCAATTCACACTCACCTCACACACACACACACACACACACATTCGAGACTGGCATCAGTGTGGCACAACAAGGAAGAATCTAACGTTAGCATTAGACGCCTATGCAGACCAGACAAGCACCAAAGCCCTTCTCCTTCGATGAAAGTACACACACAGGGTTCGACGACAGGTGCAAAAGCCTAATTCGATGGGTTGGGACAGGGTGTGTGGGTGTGTGTGTGTGCTAATTGTGGGGGAAGTTGTAAGCCTGCAATGCTGTTTGATAGCCTTGTTACATATTAACCCGAAAGTGCAATTATTGTAAATCAGGAGCCAGCAAGGGAGAGGGCAGTTCAACTGAAGCACCCTCGCCACGGTCTGCAGATGACTGCGGCTCAAGTTGATCCTTGTGAGTGCAAAGCCGGGCAACTGCCAAGCACTGACAGTCAATACTACGCAACAGTTTTTTCTTTCCCCGAAGTTGTTATGTCAGCCTGCAAGACACCAAGCTGCATCTGACATTAGATATTGATGCTGGTAACTCATCCATTCAATTGTGTGGCATCATGCAAGGATCCAGAGGTGCTGGTGTAATTGTGTAAGACAGTGGTAGCGCAGAGAGTCGGGTTTCACCCATCACCGTGGTGGAGATTGTACAGGTGTAATACAGGTATCTGATGAACTGTATCAACCCAAGCAATGCCACCGACACTTTTTTGTTGCATTAAGTGCGCACTTGGCCCACAAGGCACTGATCATGTGGACGCTTAGTGCAATACGGAATAGGACCTGACTGATTAAAACATTCATTAGACTTATAAATATATCAAGGGCTGCTAGAATTCAAGAGGTTGTGCGTGTGAGCTAGCGTGTGACCGATCTGAGTCAGTTGCTTGTTTTCGTTCAGCTTGACTGCCAAAACATATGACGGATATTAAACAATATGGTAATCGCCACAACCGTTCACTTAGTCATAGGCACACAGACCCACGAGCTGCCTCCCGCAGTCAGCCAGTCGACCAGCGCTGAGCCACGCGTGGCCATCGAGGCGGCACAGACAGCGACAGCAGATCGCAACAGCCACGACTGCCAGGGGATATTACGCATCGTCACCATCACCTCAAATGCACTTCCAACCACGAGCACAAAATATTCGCCTCGCGAATAGGATTTCTGTTACCGTAAAATCTGAGCCAGTGATAGCTGGGTTAACTACTTGGCATATATTTAAAAATAGCAGGAACGTGCAAAGTCTACAACTCGGGCTGTGTGAGTGGTTCACCAAAACCCTCTCAGCCAGCCGCCCCCTATCCCTTACAAATACGCACCCCTTGAAAATATATGGCCACTCTTGTTCTGTGCTGATGCATTATGATATTGACAAAATGCATATCATAAGTTCAGTGCTATTTCACACCAGTTACTCCCATGCACAGTAAAGTCTCTGATCCAACAGCCACAAACATTAATTTGACGACCTTAATTTCCCTACACTATGAAACATGTATTTGCATAGCGTGGATGGGTAATGCATCGAGATATTCTCTCAACAGCCTACTTATTAATGGAATTATACATGAAAATAACATCTATATTAAAACATGCAAAACAAGAGTATTTAAAATTCACTTACCGGCCAGGCGAACTGAAATGATATAGTGATTTTGCCAGATTCGTTGATTTTGTTTAGATTATTTTTAGCATTTTTGAAAGAAAAAATATTTCCACCGAGAACGCCAGTAGATCCTTTGCCGTAAGTGCACTGGCCAGTGGTCGCGACTTCTGTTTGGTACTCCTTTAGGCAGACTGTAAAGTAAGTATCGCACTCGTCCCGGCTACAACGAAGATCCTGAGAGTTCCTAAAGCCATCGCAGCATTCCCCGTCCAACAACTCGCCGTTTACATTCTGTACGGTAATCAGCTGCAGCTCGAAATAGCCTGAGGACTGGGACACCTATAAATAACATTAAAATGGAACAAAAATTACCCAACTAAAACAATAGGCTCCAAGCAGTGGCATGCATAAATAAAAACAGACGCAATGGCAAACGGCCAGACATTGGCAAGTGTTTATCAAGCATTTACAGAGCTAAGATTGATCACAGTCGATTGCTAGCTAACGTTAATAACGTTGTGCTTTGTGTTACACCGTGGAGCGTTAGGCTACCTTGTACATAGCCTTAGGTTTCAGGTTCATAAATTTGAGATCACTTAGCCAGCTAATTCTTGCTTAGAAATTGAGGTTCCCCTAGTGCCACTGTCGACAGCAAGAGACAAGGTAATTGCATTAGACTTCAAACTCTTGCATAAAATTAAGAGCAATTTATTTCGGACAAATATGACAGCAAGCGGAGTGCTACTTCGAATTCACATCTCAACCTTGACAGTCAAATTGTGCGATCACATGCTTTCACTGACGGCTGCGTAATTCAATTATCGATTAATATGAAATTTTACATTTTTGTAAAATGTAAGACCTATCACACAACAAGCACCTATCAACTTTCGACTCCAGGTTACTTTGATAATCATGAAATCATTTGAAATTATATTCGAAAACAGCAGCGGTGCGCTTACCCTCGTCCATATCGTCAACAGCAGGCACGCTGTTAAAAGCCAATTCCTAATCCTCGTACAATTCCACATGCCTTTGATTAATTAGGAATAAGGAATATTCTGCCAAAAATGGAAAACAGCCGTTGACCGGCGACAGGATCCTCCGCTCCTGACATGCAAAATTCACAAGCGTGGTATTAGCACGATGATGGTCCAGCTACAACACACTCTCCCTCCGACAGATCACTCCACAGCAACTGATATCTTTCGCAGCTAGGCACGCTGAGGTTATCTCCTGTGATTGGCAGCTGAATAAACCACTCACATAAACCACTCCGTGTTCTTACATTTGGGTAAAGACCGTTTCTAAGCCAACCACAGAAATGGGGGCGGAGTGTGTCCAAAAACTTCTCTAGCCCCTGAATTGACGTAGACGCAATTGAAGATGTTGATAAATTGACATGAATTTTGCATGTATACGATCATTCTTTTGATTAAAAAACAAAGTAATAAAACATAATGAATGAACAATTTGTTTGTGTGTGTGTTTGTTTTATTTATCTGATGTTTTAAGTTGGTCATAAACTGAACAGTCCAATTTCCAGGGTGCGCAGGTGTAGAAGGCAATTCGTAGTAAAATACTGAAAAGATAACCTTCTGTAAACTTTAACCATTAACCATATTGGTTTTATTGTTTTAATTCTGCATCATTAATAGCAAATCTCTCAGAACCGACACGACTATTATTAGACATCACATTTCTGTACTTTTTTTGAAATGCTGAATTTAATGGTTTCTATACCTAGCGTAATTTCATCCACAGCCTTGGTTGAAAATGTTCCACCACAATGCAACAGCAGTGGGATGCAGCCCAGTTCGTTCTATTGGTCTCGCGGAAGGTGTGAGCGCCCTCTTCCGTACGGCAGAGCAATACCGTCGACAAGAATGCTGATCTGTCCTAACGAAACAGCTCACCTAGGTTGCTTGCAATGTGTAAAATGTAAGATGTGATGTAGGTGTGGCTTTAGGCTATCCAGACACATCTTCTAAGATGATTGTGCAACTCAGCTGATATTTCATTCTTTCTGTGTCAAATACATTAACATTCCAGGACAATCCTGATCAAAGTTAGGTACCTAACAAGAACAAGAACCCGCAGACTTCTCTTCACTTAAACTTATCAAGGCATTTGACAGAGGGTGTCTGGGTGCACAGAACAAACCAGCAGACACCCTGGGCACAATGACAGACCCAGACAGTGTGCTGAAATGGGCTGGATTCCCTTGGCGCGGCACACACACTGCCACACACTCCTGCCACCCTTCAAAGTGTCGTGTCATTAGATAGCGTGTAAATAAGCACACCGATAGCGCAGGCTGTGACAGCAGTGGCATAAGTGCTATGGTGTCCCTCACTCACCTCTGCTGGGAAATTTCACACGCTGTCTGTCACACAGTAGTACAAAGCAAACTAAACTGGCTGACTGACTCCCTCTCTCCTTCTCCCTCTGGGGAGTGTGTGTGTGTGTGTGTTTGTGTGTGAGAGAGAGGAAAAAAAGAAAAAAGGTGTGTGGGGTTAAGAAAAAGAGAAAAGGATTATAAAGGGGATGGATAAGGATAGCAAGTTTGGGTGGTGGCAGGGGGGCAAGGGAAACATGATGCTGTGTGTGTGTGTGTGTGTGTGTGTGTGTGTGTGTGTGTGTGTAGGATGAAGGCAGAAAGAGGAGTCGTGTGTGTGTGTGTGTGTGTGTGTGAGTGTGTTGGTCCTGTATTTGTGAATACCCCAGGGAAAGGTGAAGTAGATTCATTGGCTCATGTATATTTTATTGGTCGTCCTTCTGAGGACCAGCAAATATAAATGTGTAGCCCTCAATCCAATTCCACTTTCATCTTCAAGCATCGCCTTGCCCCACTTTGAACATTCACATGTACCATTACTGATAAGCGGGGTGGGGTGGGGTGGGGTGGGGGGGCTTTTGTGCATCCAATGCAGATCGGAGCGGGTCTTGCAGCATCCCTCTAATGGCTAACGCCTGAGGGCTCTGGGCCATAATGTTCCTCATGCTGTCAGTGAGGTCTCATGAGTGTGCGAAGCTTGTTTCCGTAGCGATGGGGCAGTGAATATCACTAAAATAATGAATTGATTGTTTCTGTAGATCTGTGTAACAAACACAATATATAGTATAGCCTCTCGGTGCTGCTGACTGAACTGCTCAGGCAGTTCAAACGATAACGGTGCTCTTTGGGTATGCCGAACCAAAAGGAATGGTCCCTTTTGTTTGTAATTGATCAAATCAAAGCCCAAATGTGTGGCGATATTTACAGGCTTGCTGGAGAACTTAGGATATCCTCTCGAAATTCAGAGCAAGCCCTGGCCAAGGGGTGAGGTGGAGCAACCCTTCAAGACTTTAAGTTCAGAGGTGGTTGCTGAGTGGTTAAGGTACCTGACTAGCTAGCTAGCTTGGATATTGTGGGCCCTAACTTTGGCTGTGTTCTCTTGAGCTGGGGGACTTAACCCTAACTTGTTCTATGGGAGACGTGTCATGATGTTATTGAGAGTGGCAAAGATAAGTTGCTATATGCTAAACGTAAAAAGAAATGATCTGGCCTTCAATAAACCAACAGAATTGAATGGAACCAAATGCTCAAAAAGAGATACATCAATTCAGTATCACAGTATATGAGTCAATAGAAATGTCAGGGAAGGTATAAGCAAATAAGCACAGACTTTGTTTTCAAAATCTTGGCTATAGCTTATGATAGGGACTCCTGCAGTGCTTTGATTACCCGTGGTGAATCTTGGCCAAGAGACAAGTGTATGTCAAGTAGCAAGGCTCGTTTTAGAAGAAAAGTAGTCTGACTGCTCATGGAAAACACTTGTCATAAACCAATGCTTCTTCTCTTCTTCTGTAAGTGTAACATATAGGCTTCCATTAGCGTATTATTTACATTTGCACTCTGAGTTCAACTATGAAGAGACATGCCCTTCTGGCACTTTGCCCATTATGTGCTCAATCAGACAACCCACAAAACATCAACAGAGTTAAATCTAGCATTATGCCTAAAGCATACTCAATGTATGTGTTCATTGTCATTGGTGGTCACTGAATTAATGTCTGTAGGCTGTGTGGACATAACTGAACTATTTCGCAAAACTAAAAGCCAAAAATCCTCCTACATTCGCCTTGAAGCTGAGAGAGCTTTATCCCCCACAGTAGAACAAGAGGACTAGAACAGCTGTGGTAGGCCTAATGTTGTGTATCCATCAGGAGCACCAAGCTAAATAAACTATTTAGCAGCCGCCCGCATTCTGTTCTGATGTGCTGTTATGAGGAAACAATATGACACAAAGGCCCAAGGAATCTGACTCTTCATGTTTCAATCCTGAGAAAACGTCTATGTGACAAGTCATTCATGACAGCTTGTGATGTGCTGGAATGGTGCGCAACCTCCATACAAGGGAGGCTAACTCCTTGTGAATTGCTAAGTGATTACAACTCCTATTCTCAATTCCGCAACTAAAATAACACACAATGCTTCTGAGAATGTGTGGTTCAGTAAGTATATAAATCTGTTAGCAAAAGCTTGCGCTGGCTTCAGGCAGGTTCAAGGTGTTACTGTACACCCTGGGTGTTTCATGGGAATCAGGGCTGCATATTTGCAGTGAGGCATGAGGCTCGAGTATGCGGGTGTACCTGACTGTGCGGTGTCATGTCATGTCATGTCACACCCTAAACTTTCTGGCTCAGGCTGGAAGCTTATCTCACCGGAAGCAAGGCTTCCTTTCACCCAAGCAACTACCTTAAGCAAAAGTGGATATCACCAGGGACAATGGACGCCCTCGTGTGTGTGTGTGTGTGTGTGTTTTGACCCGGCTGGTAATGTATGCATAAAAGAAAGATTACATCCGAACAAGACGAGAAATAGCAGGTGCACCCCTTATTTGCTACTTCCAATCAAAACACACACACACACACACACACACACACACACACACACAGTATTGTACTATGCACAACCCAAATTCTTTGCTTACTCCTTTAGCGTTTGCTGACAGATCCCCACTCATCCAGTCATGTAATCTCTTGATAGTAGGCCTAGTGGGAGACCAGAGCGTCTCCCTCCTGTCCTGATAAAGCAGTGAGGTAAGGTTTTTAGTGCAGTGAGACACACCTCGTTAAACTCCCTCCCCAGGTCCCACCATAGGAACCAGCTGCACACAATCCCCAGCATATCTTTACAATTGGGAATTTTTACAATGGGCCGTATCAACCTTGACATACAATGGCGGGGAAAGGCCGTGCCAGGGTTCACAGGGAGTAAGGGAGCAAGCCTCATACAATTGCACCCAAGGGATACTCAGTTTTCTGCTCGTCTGTCTGTCTGTGTGCGTTAGGTCACAGTCCTTTTGGGGTCCTTTCTTTCTTCAGCCTATTTCTTTATTTTATTCTTAGTTTTTCTTTCTTTCTGTCTTTCTTTTTTAAATTAGTATCCTTAACAAAATAGAACAGAAGATTACTGATATGATCTTTCTTTTGTTCTTCCTTCACCTCAGCTGTGCACTGAGGCATATGTACGGCTAGTGATGCATCATCTTCTTGTTAAAGAGTCAGCTGATTGAGTGAGAACACAAAGTAGATTATCTCAACCTTAAAATGGATCCTTAATTTTGTTCAAAATCAATAACCCTGGAGAGTTTTTTTTGTCATTCTGCCACGAACCACAAATTGATTGCTCTGTGCTAATTGATGAATGGGCTAATTTATTAGCATTTAATTGTTTTCTGTCCAGTCAATAGTATCAAAGCTTGTGAATAACACTTGGAGTAAACAGGATTTAGAAAGCTAAAATAAAACGAAATTTCTCTCTTCAGCAAAGCTTTGATTTCAATCCATAGCTTAAATGTAGGCATTTCACCCACAGACAAAACGATTTCATAGAGAAAAAAAACAATACATTCAAACTTGTCAAAAACAAGTGATCTGAAAACACACAAACACATACGCATATTCAAAAACGCACACATGCACACACACATACACACATAATGCACAAAATGAGTGCATTTGTTTTGGTTGAATTCATTGTACTAAGTGCACAACAACCAGCAGGGTTTCATATAGTAATATTTATACACACACACCGATTCCCAAGGTGACATGAGTAAATGGATACCCTGTCATTATCTGCTTATGCCACATTATTGTAACCCCCGCACTACAGACCAACAACGGAGCCTGTGTTTGCCATATAAGGCTCCTAGGCTATCTTTGGCTTGTGGGGACGAGGATGTTCATCCTGTGCATGACATCAAGAGACCGGCCAAGCAAGCAAGTCCCTCCAACTCTGCAGAGAGTCAGCACTGTTCTGCATGTCCTATCGAGTTTCCCATGTTTTGGCTGGCCCAGAGAAGAGCCACGACATTTGCTCATCCAGGAAATCCTACAACTAGCTCAAAATGGCAACTCCCCGGGACCGTACTTTTTTTTGGCATGTGTTTTTCGCGTGTCTTTTTCTTTTCTTTTTTTTCTCTTGTCTTTAAAGTTTCACATCCGTCTCAAGGTTCACAGAGGGTTCACTGAGTCAAAGGGTGCATGCACACACACACACTTCACTTTTTGTTCTGCATAGAATTCCCTTGATTTCTTTTCTCTGTTTCTCTTGTTCTATCGTTCTAACCTTATCTGAATGCCTTCCTCAGTTTTTTTTCTTCCTTTTTTTCTTTCAGGGTACCTTTCCCTTTTTCTCCCTCTCTTGCACAGTTTCTTTCTCTCTCTGTCTCTCCCCCTCAACAGAAGGAAGAGCAGCAGGAGACAGACAAAAAGAGTGCAAAAGAGAGTGAGAGACAGACAGAGGAAGAGAGGCTTTAAAACATACATGGGGCTACAGCAGACTAGCCTGCAGGACCAAGCGTCTCATAAATATCACTGGGATCTGAAGATAAGGGAAACACAGCCCCAGCATATCGGACCAGGTCAGGGTCCTTGCCGGCTTCTAAATCACGTTCTGGGTAATCCCCGTCACCGGGCATGGGGTACAACAAGGAAAGGAAAACACACTGCACTGACTCAGAGCTCTCTCTTACACACAAACACACTTACAGTTGTTGTTTGTGGTTATATACAAGTAGCTGGAAGAGTGAGAGAGAGAGGGTGTCTCCTCTTCACTAACTCAAATCAATGAGACAGGCCACTCAATGAATCAGCATCGATTGCCAAATTCACTCGCAACTGACTCAGCTTCCACCCAACCCCTGTTGACCTCCATCACGCTCAGCTGAGAGCGAGCCGAGGGCTGGGGTTGGGTTGGGTTGGGGTTGGGCTGGGCTGGGCTGGGGTTGGGATGGGTTGGGTTAGGTTGAAGTGGATGTGTTGTGTTGGGGTGGGGTGAGGGGTTGAGGTAGAGCTAGGGTCACAAAACCTGCCACTGGGCCACGCTTCTCGAATTTCCAGCCCCCCCCCACACCCACACCCACCCCTTTAGCCACCGTGCTTCCTCTTCTCCTGTCCCCTCATTACCATACAGATGGACAGTGCGCTGCAATCATGCTGGATGTCTTTCTGCCCCTCATCTTGTTATTTTTTTTTTGTTCCCCCAGCAGGTCATTGCTCCAGTGGTGGGCACAATGCACGCCGGCTCTCTTCAAAGAGGGGTCCGTCACACCTGGGAGTTCTCCCCAAAAGGGGGAAGCCACCCATGGCTGCTGCCTCCACAGATGGCCTCTCCCACACAAACACAATGGCAAAGCTGTCACGGCCCTCGGTATCAGGTTACACATGAAAGGGCACCTCACCGCGCTTCATCCCCCTATACAAATTTGCGCATGACTTGAGGACATTATTATTTAATTATCGCAAATACTGCACCCCTAAAGTGTTCCTCGCCTGGGTCTATTTACCAGGGTCGAATAGGATGAGATGAGTGTAGGATTGTAAATGCCTATGGTGGATACTATTATATATATATAAAATAGTATCCACCATAGACATTTACAATATATATATAAAAGAATGTTTCATATTGTGGATTGAAGTTCAGTGAGGTTCTCAAGACTATGTGGGCTGGAATTCAGGGTGCTTACAGCGATTGTGCAGTGATTCTGAAGTGTTTTTAGCATAAAGGAACGTTTTAATTCAAGGTTAGCTGACGCTTTCACTGACACAGCAAAGCTGGGCAGGCGAGGGAGAGGGAACAACAACAAAAAAAAGAGAGACTGCATCTCATTGAGCAGAAAAGCCCTTGAGGGGGTGTTGCCATGACCTGTTGTCACTCCGTTCCCAGGCAACAAGTTCTCCAAAGCCGCACCGCTGCTGCTTCTACGATGGAATTTTTCCAGAAAAAAAAAAAGAAAGGTGTGCAGGATGTAAATGTATCTGTCAGGCCTGCCACCAACTCTTACCCTAGGGCTGCAACTGATACGTTAAAGATGCATTAAGTCGTATTTCCTGTGACAATTAACTTTTATCTCACTGGGCACCATCATCAATGGAATTGGCTTCTCCATATGTGACAGCACAAGTCTTCTAAATGTATTTTGATGTTCTGTTACATATTCAGAGGAGCTACTGAAATGTTCTGTAGCTTTCCTACAATACCATTATTAGGAGTGGGAGGAGTGCCATTGGAATAAAGGCATCATGAAAAAGTAACTCTGACATCAGCATTCAGGAGTGTTCAAAGAATTGATGTGTTCAAAACTATTTTGATGACAAATTCTGGGCCGTGCTGTCTTTTTGTATAATAAAATATATTTGAAACGTAATTGAATGCACCACTTAAAAAGTGATTGTGTCAAGCTAACAAGCAGATTCTTGAAGCCTTCACAAAAAGAAAAGGGAGGTGGATTCATCAAGGATGAAGTGAAAGCTAACATGCATTGGCTTGTCGCACACAGAACATTTTGGCCGTACAGTCAAACAATTGGGATTAGCAGAAATCACACAGCAGCCACTTGCCCTATCAGGAAACGAAAAACCACCCACCCTCCAAACCAAGGATGTGGACGATGTAGGAGCTGTCTTCAACCACCTTTCTAAAAGGGTGTTTCACACAGTCAGCATCCGCCTGTCCCTGTGGGCCAAACCACACACAGACACACACACGAATTGTAATGACATTCCGGGGCCTTGTGGTAAGCTCCAGAAGACCACTGACAACCTGCCGCTTGTGCATCCAACTACCTGTCAGGCGTTCATGCCTCCTTGTTTGACTTCCTGTGGTACAACTAATGTTGCAAACAACTTACCTTTATTAACCTCTTACTGTAAGTTCTCGGCTTGAATGCTGACACAAGCTTGCGGTGAAGTCAGAATGCGAGGGCAATCTTGCAAAGTCTAATAGCCAACAAAGAGTAGGGTGTCATTTTCTCCTTTCTGATGAATTTAACGCCTACACCAAGAATTTCTTCAATGCCTGTACATGCTGCGAGGTAACATGCACATTTTTGCCCCAGTAGAATCCTGTCAAAAATTCTTTTTTGAAATATTTTCGCTATATATTTTTTTTTGGGGGGGGGGGGGGGGGGAGAACAAAACAGTAAAGCAGGATTGAGAGCAGGAGATCAGATACAATATGAACACAGATTTTATTCGAACAGGGGTAGGTCTGGGCACTTGGTCTGTTCATGGTTACACAGCACCCCGTTGACTATTTGGGTTTCATTTTTCTCTATCCTGTCTATATTGAGTCATTTTTTGCCTCTTTCTGCTTCTGTAATGGCAGCGCATGGTAACCTGGAACAACAGCTATGGGTTGAATCACACCACATTTCTCCTTTAACCCCTGAACACTTAAAAAGTTAGCTTCCATGATCCATAATCTTCCAAGATGTTAAAGGTCTACAGAGTTTGGGGCTTTGGAGGTACATAGGTGATCTCGCATGTAGCCATGCATTCAAATAAAAGAAAAAGTTGAAGTTGATTTTTGCGACCATTTTTTAAAATTCACATAGCTTAGGTATGCTTATATCCATATTCTTTTCACTTAATCCCTTGTGGTTTATGATCCTCCTACATTTTCCCAGGCCCTTCCCCCTCCCCCACTCATAAACACACACATACACACACACCTTAAACCAGAAGCCTTGTTTACCATTCCATTAGGGAACAACCCAGAGGCTACAGCCCCTTGTTGCATCCGCTCCTGCAACACAGGTGGCTCAGATCAGATGAAGGTGCTTAGCAAAGCTCCTCTATACTGTAAACAGGCACTGCAGCTACAGCAGTATCAGCTAACAGATCACGGTTTATCAAAAGGGCTGATCTCGGCAGCGATGACTATGACCATGGGTGCTTACAGGCAAGGCAAGTTTATATAGCACAACATTGGACAATAGACGAAATAAAGTAAAATGACAAAAAAACATGACAAGAACAAAATAAGTAAAAGCATAACATAGTTAACATAACAAGTGTACAGATTATAGAAAGCAAAAATGAATTAGGAGAAACCTGGTCCAAAGATGAACAGCATAGAAGCTAAAAACTGCTTTACCACGCATTTTGTCATGTCCTACTGATTATGTAAATTCTGTAACTTACAAGAAGCCAATATAATGGAGTAATGTGGTCAGTTCATTTTGTTCTTGTAAGAACCCTAAGCAGCTGCATTTTGGATCAGTCTTAGATATCTGATGGTTTGGAAGACCTGACAAAGGCATGGATAGACCCTATTTATATACCGAACTACCGGTAGTTTTATTTGGGGATGATGAAATGCTGTAGCAATTAATATATAATCTGAAGCACATCTACAACGTGTCAAACAGTTTGTTGGCAAAATGTCCAATTCAGATTTTGTATTGTTTTATAGTAAATGTTTTATAGTCATTAAAGTTCCATTTTAATGACTATAAAAGTCATTTAAGTAAATTTTTCTTGAAAATCTAAAATTTCATTGAAAATACAGGACATACCTAGCCTGGCTTCCGTGTCTAATAAGCTCATAGCTTAGTCGGTCGAACCTACCATACTACCCGCTTTCTGAGAGGAGGGCTTAACCTGCATCTATCAGATGCTTCACTGGCGCTGGGGGGAAAAGCTCGTTTCTTGTTGGTTCCCACTTTTTTGAGAACAGAAATGCCACAGTCATTGAATTAAAATTTGGAGGAGCTGTTTTGATGTGGGCAGAACAACTGTTTTCTTGTTCCAGCTAGGTCTCAGTTAGAAGACCATTGATTAAAAACGAGTGAATAAAGGACTTCCTGTTAAGAGCATTTTTGGGAATGAGTGTGGTGCCGCCGATGTGTGTATGAGGTGGGGTGGTGTGTGTGTGTGTGCTCATCAGAAGGCGCCCAGACGCACTTGGGCACGTTCCACTACCAACCCTTTGCCTCAGGTGGTCATAAATGAGGCACCACACAAACTAGGCCTACGCCACACACACACATATATTTATGAGCTTTTTTTTAAACAGTCATGACAATCCATCATTAGGGAGTTTGGAAATGAGCATGTCAGAGATAATTTTATGAGATTGAATGTACATCACATAACGTCGGCCTTTAAAACATAATTTTATAAAAAAAAATGTGTGACAAGTCAAACTAAAACAGATTATTTTTCTAGATTCAGTAGAAATCCAGTTGAAAAACGGGATATTGTTTTTTCCAAGTCAATCTTTACATTTGAACCTAAAAGTATGACACATTTCAAAGGCTGCATAGAATGGAAGAAAATCTATTACCACAAACATGACAGACTGAGAAATTATAACTGTGGGCTTATCATTTTGTGACGATGTTAGGACACACAATTTTATCTCCCATTTATAGATTTAACTCTATAACCAAAACACTACCCTGGAATGTCCTCTCTGAAAGAATAGAGCTTTTAATTTATAATTACTTTTCATTTAATTTTTATTGACGATGGCTATGGGATGCAATTGCAATCACATTCTGCAGAAAAGACATTTAGAATGCGAGTTTTGATTTGATAATTAGCTTGATAAAACATCCTAAATTACTGTTTCGCCACAATACGCTGACTTCAGAGAGAGAGAGAGAGAACTTGCCAAGACTTCACAAAAACCAACATCTGGTGGTTTCCAGCATTGGGGCTCTCTGCTTCTATTAATCTGGTGCCATTAGCAGCTAAACAAGCCCACTGAAACTTGGAGTTGGGTGGTGTGTGTGTGTGTGTGTGTGTGTGTGTGTGTGTGTGTGTGTGTGTGAATGGAAGAATGGGGTTCAACAGGGTCCCCTCCCAATGGGTGTCTATAAGCTGGCGCCCTTCTTGTACTCCCCACCACCAGGTCACACCAATGAACTAGTGCCTATTTTTTGAACATATAAAAACTAAACAACAAAACCACACACACAAAAACACACAAAGGGCTGCATAGAGAAGCATTCTGGCATTACACAAAAGATAGCACATGATGATTTACAAGATCCTTACATTATTCGTATGGGGGCAGAAAATAATCATATGTTTTCGAAACCATACGCGTTGCTTCTAGAAAATTCCAGAGTGCCCGCATGCAGCCAGGAAAGCCTGGCAAGGGTGCCTTCACCAAAACCGACACCTCTCCCCCTTCCCCTCTCTCTGCTGCCTGGTCTTGTCCATTGTTGAGTGCCTTGTTGTGGGTTGTGAGGTTTCCATAGCAAAGTCGTGCTGGTTGCACTTAGTTACTTAATGCCATTATCTGTGACCCCACCACCCCACCTACTCACCACCCTTCTGCACTCACCCATCAACCCAGCCACCGCCACTACCACCCACCACCTGTCCCTCCCACCCCCCACAATCCCTTGCTCAGAATGCCGGTGAACGCAACTCTGTCTAATGATTACCACCCCACTTGAAGAAAGCAGGTCAACACATACATTGCCTTGACAACTCAATTCCACTGTCTCTCTGTCTTTCCCCCTCACCCACACATTTGCTCCAGCCAGAGAGTGAGCAGTAGTAGAGTATGGTGCATTTAAGAGGTGCACTGGAGAACAGGGACGTAAAAGGGCTGTGGGAGGGTGTGTGTGTGTGTATATGTGTGTATGTGCACACGTACATGTATGTGCATATACTCACACAGACACACACACACACACACACACACACACACACACACACACACACACACACACGTTGGAACAGGAACTCTAGGTAGAAAAGAGGAGGCCAGAAGAAAAGGAAGAGAAAGACAATAAGCTCCACTTCTCTCTACTGCACCAATCAAATGACTAGACCCAGTGCAGCCATCAAACCTTTTTTTTATTTACACTGAATGCAGACCAATGAGACACAGTTAGTGCACATGCAATAGGAATCAGATCTTAAATATGTTTTTCCACTGATAACCATATGATATAAAATAAGAGAACAATTCAAATTTCATTATTTAAAACAAAAAAAAAGTTAGTTCAAAGTAGAAATTAAATTTCTACAGCAACAACATTACCATGAAAACAGCCATTCAAGAAAAGCATAAGACACTCATACAAAACAGCATTTCAATGAGATGAATGGTTTCAATATTGTCTCTCGAAGAAACACAAAATTCAATACGTATAACTTAGCAAAATAACAAAGTTTGGCTAGTATTATGCTGTAACATAAAAGCACAAAGACAAAGAGCATTTATCAGGTGTCACTGTGCAGTGTATTGAATAAATTTAAATCCTTACAATGTGTACGTCTTCATTATCACCATTTCAAATAGTTTTTATAGAGGATCTGAACTGTTTGTATTGACGTCATTTAAAACACACCCTTAGACAGTGCTATTAATAGGAATAATAAGACCATGAATTAAACAGTAAAATGGGGGAAAGACATTAGAACACAAACCACGCTCTCTGTCCATCTTAATAATAGAATGTGCACACAGGGCCGACCGACAGAAGTCCACGAGTATTGAGCCCTGTCTAGTATAAATTTCGGCAGTGTGAGGCCGAACATCAGCTGATAAGCTAAAACCTGTCGTCTCGTTTGTGCCCCATTCATCATGTTAAATGTCAGTGGTCAGTCCTCTGAAGTCGGCACCGGGCGTGACACTTAAGAAGCAGCACAGTCAAAGCCCTCGAAATAACTTGTTTTCCTTGGTGAGAAAAGCATCACGCCAAAATTGTGTGCGATGCACACTCTCCTGACTTACTGAGTGAGTTTGCCTCTAGCAGGAACTATAACTGTCTGAATTTCACAGAGGCAAAAGACCCTGTCTCTTATCTGCTACTGTTGTGCACCTGTACAAAGCAGGAGTGAGAGAGTAAGCCTGTCCTTATCAAATAGTAAGATGGAAACACCAGCTAAGCGATGAGGAGGTAGGGCTGCATCATTGGGCTCTAACTGCACCGGAATTAGGATGGGGGGTGGGGGGGACAGTCTGAGGTGCACAGCATGGCTTACAGGTTCTGGTGCGTGACTCCGTAAGGATGGCACACATAACTCCTAACAGGCATTTCGCTAATGTCAAGGCCTTGCGCACTGCAGTGGATCGCTACTCCGGAACAGTGACATTACTGCTTACAGAGAGACTGCCAGATACGCTCAAGATGGTGTAGGCTTTAAAGGAAAACAGACACACACATACACACACCAAACAAGTGCCCCCTTGCTTGAGAAGTATAAATAACTTTTAAAACATTTATAATAATTGAAAACAAACAAAGGCTCTTCTGTTGGAAAAGCTGAATGGAATTTGTTGATAAATGTATACATATGGAAAGGCTTAGTTTAGGCAATTACTTTAGAGTAGAAATATGAAACTGATAAAATGAAATTAAGAATAATAGTAAGAACAGCAGAAGTAATAATAATAATAATAATAAACAAACAGATATGCTGCATCTGTGCCGTTTACTTTTTTTTCCTTCAAGTTGGGTTGACATAACCGAAATACTGTACTATACCCGAACCCAGAGGATATGTGTCTAGTCCAGGACAGACCCATCCCGTATCTTCTAAACCAGGCCTCAACTGTTTTTAAGATCTTTGAATCTTCATTGGGCAATATGGGTTTAGTGTTTGCTTACAACCTTGCACACTTTGAGCAAAAGGTACATCTTTTTTCTTTGCTTTCTAATGTTTGAACTTAGAGTTTGCAAATCAGATCGATATAATAACACCAAGGTTCATCATTCTTAGATCATCAAAAGCATAAAAATTCAGCACAATGGTCTTCCGACATAAAAAAATGTATATAATAAAAACACACACACACACACACACACACACACACACACACACACACACACA
>JAGFZM010004777.1:16524-38988 GCA_017657215.1 Limnothrissa miodon | reverse complement strand
AAGTAAGCCGCGTCAAAGCCTAGAGAGGTTAGGGTGGGGTTGGGTGGGGTGGTGTGGTGATCATGGGGGAGGACTGAGCAATGGGTGTGGAGGGGTGACTGAAAGACATTCCACCAGCAATTTCATTAGCTTCTAAGAGACACCGGAACAGTCATCCCAACGAGGCACACTAAACAAGAAACTCAATCTTGGGGATTTGTCTGAGAAAGAAACCACACACACACACACGCAAGCTCTTCAATTCACACTCACCTCACACACACACACACACACACACACACACACACATACACACACACACACACATTCGAGACTGGCATCAGTGTGGCACAACAAGGAAGAATCTAACGTTAGCATTAGACGCCTATGCAGACCAGACAAGCACCAAAGCCCTTCTCCTTCGATGAAAGTACACACACAGGGTTCGACGACAGGTGCAAAAGCCTAATTCGATGGGTTGGGACAGGGTGTGTGGGTGTGTGTGTGTGCTAATTGTGGGGGAAGTTGTAAGCCTGCAATGCTGTTTGATAGCCTTGTTACATATTAACCCGAAAGTGCAATTATTGTAAATCAGGAGCCAGCAAGGGAGAGGGCAGTTCAACTGAAGCACCCTCGCCACGGTCTGCAGATGACTGCGGCTCAAGTTGATCCTTGTGAGTGCAAAGCCGGGCAACTGCCCAGCACTGACAGTCAATACTACGCAACAGTTTTTTCTTTCCCCGAAGTTGTTATGTCAGCCTGCAAGACACCAAGCTGCATCTGACATTAGATATTGATGCTGGTAACTCATCCATTCAATTGTGTGGCATCATGCAAGGATCCAGAGGTGCTGGTGTAATTGTGTAAGACAGTGGTAGCGCAGAGAGTCGGGTTTCACCCATCACCGTGGTGGAGATTGTACAGGTGTAATACAGGTATCTGATGAACTGTATCAACCCAAGCAATGCCACCGACACTTTTTTGTTGCATTAAGTGCGCACTTGGCCCACAAGGCACTGATCATGTGGACGCTTAGTGCAATACGGAATAGGACCTGACTGATTAAAACATTCATTAGACTTATAAATATATCAAGGGCTGCTAGAATTCAAGAGGTTGTGCGTGTGAGCTAGCGTGTGACCGATCTGAGTCAGTTGCTTGTTTTCGTTCAGCTTGACTGCCAAAACATATGACGGATATTAAACAATATGGTAATCGCCACAACCGTTCACTTAGTCATAGGCACACAGACCCACGAGCTGCCTCCCGCAGTCAGCCAGTCGACCAGCGCTGAGCCACGCGTGGCCATCGAGGCGGCACAGACAGCGACAGCAGATCGCAACAGCCACGACTGCCAGGGGATATTACGCATCGTCACCATCACCTCAAATGCACTTCCAACCACAAGCACAAAATATTCGCCTCGCGAATAGGATTTCTGTTACCGTAAAATCTGAGCCAGTGATAGCTGGGTTAACTACTTGGCATATATTTAAAAATAGCAGGAACGTGCAAAGTCTACAACTCGGGCTGTGTGAGTGGTTCACCAAAACCCTCTCAGCCAGCCGCCCCCTATCCCTTACAAATACGCACCCCTTGAAAATATATGGCCACTCTTGTTCTGTGCTGATGCATTATGATATTGACAAAATGCATATCATAAGTTCAGTGCTATTTCACACCAGTTACTCCCATGCACAGTAAAGTCTCTGATCCAACAGCCACAAACATTAATTTGACGACCTTAATTTCCCTACACTATGAAACATGTATTTGCATAGCGTGGATGGGTAATGCATCGAGATATTCTCTCAACAGCCTACTTATTAATGGAATTATACATGAAAATAACATCTATATTAAAACATGCAAAACAAGAGTATTTAAAATTCACTTACCGGCCAGGCGAACTGAAATGATATAGTGATTTTGCCAGATTCGTTGATTTTGTTTAGATTATTTTTAGCATTTTTGAAAGAAAAAATATTTCCACCGAGAACGCCAGTAGATCCTTTGCCGTAAGTGCACTGGCCAGTGGTCGCGACTTCTGTTTGGTACTCCTTTAGGCAGACTGTAAAGTAAGTATCGCACTCGTCCCGGCTACAACGAAGATCCTGAGAGTTCCTAAAGCCATCGCAGCATTCCCCGTCCAACAACTCGCCGTTTACATTCTGTACGGTAATCAGCTGCAGCTCGAAATAGCCTGAGGACTGGGACACCTATAAATAACATTAAAATGGAACAAAAATTACCCAACTAAAACAATAGGCTCCAAGCAGTGGCATGCATAAATAAAAACAGACGCAATGGCAAACGGCCAGACATTGGCAAGTGTTTATCAAGCATTTACAGAGCTAAGATTGATCACAGTCGATTGCTAGCTAACGTTAATAACGTTGTGCTTTGTGTTACACCGTGGAGCGTTAGGCTACCTTGTACATAGCCTTAGGTTTCAGGTTCATAAATTTGAGATCACTTAGCCAGCTAATTCTTGCTTAGAAATTGAGGTTCCCCTAGTGCCACTGTCGACAGCAAGAGACAAGGTAATTGCATTAGACTTCAAACTCTTGCATAAAATTAAGAGCAATTTATTTCGGACAAATATGACAGCAAGCGGAGTGCTACTTCGAATTCACATCTCAACCTTGACAGTCAAATTGTGCGATCACATGCTTTCACTGACGGCTGCGTAATTCAATTATCGATTAATATGAAATTTTACATTTTTGTAAAATGTAAGACCTATCACACAACAAGCACCTATCAACTTTCGACTCCAGGTTACTTTGATAATCATGAAATCATTTGAAATTATATTCGAAAACAGCAGCGGTGCGCTTACCCTCGTCCATATCGTCAACAGCAGGCACGCTGTTAAAAGCCAATTCCTAATCCTCGTACAATTCCACATGCCTTTGATTAATTAGGAATAAGGAATATTCTGCCAAAAATGGAAAACAGCCGTTGACCGGCGACAGGATCCTCCGCTCCTGACATGCAAAATTCACAAGCGTGGTATTAGCACGATGATGGTCCAGCTACAACACACTCTCCCTCCGACAGATCACTCCACAGCAACTGATATCTTTCGCAGCTAGGCACGCTGAGGTTATCTCCTGTGATTGGCAGCTGAATAAACCACTCACATAAACCACTCCGTGTTCTTACATTTGGGTAAAGACCGTTTCTAAGCCAACCACAGAAATGGGGGCGGAGTGTGTCCAAAAACTTCTCTAGCCCCTGAATTGACGTAGACGCAATTGAAGATGTTGATAAATTGACATGAATTTTGCATGTATACGATCATTCTTTTGATTAAAAAACAAAGTAATAAAACATAATGAATGAACAATTTGTTTGTGTGTGTGTTTGTTTTATTTATCTGATGTTTTAAGTTGGTCATAAACTGAACAGTCCAATTTCCAGGGTGCGCAGGTGTAGAAGGCAATTCGTAGTAAAATACTGAAAAGATAACCTTCTGTAAACTTTAACCATTAACCATATTGGTTTTATTGTTTTAATTCTGCATCATTAATAGCAAATCTCTCAGAACCGACACGACTATTATTAGACATCACATTTCTGTACTTTTTTTGAAATGCTGAATTTAATGGTTTCTATACCTAGCGTAATTTCATCCACAGCCTTGGTTGAAAATGTTCCACCACAATGCAACAGCAGTGGGATGCAGCCCAGTTCGTTCTATTGGTCTCGCGGAAGGTGTGAGCGCCCTCTTCCGTACGGCAGAGCAATACCGTCGACAAGAATGCTGATCTGTCCTAACGAAACAGCTCACCTAGGTTGCTTGCAATGTGTAAAATGTAAGATGTGATGTAGGTGTGGCTTTAGGCTATCCAGACACATCTTCTAAGATGATTGTGCAACTCAGCTGATATTTCATTCTTTCTGTGTCAAATACATTAACATTCCAGGACAATCCTGATCAAAGTTAGGTACCTAACAAGAACAAGAACCCGCAGACTTCTCTTCACTTAAACTTATCAAGGCATTTGACAGAGGGTGTCTGGGTGCACAGAACAAACCAGCAGACACCCTGGGCACAATGACAGACCCAGACAGTGTGCTGAAATGGGCTGGATTCCCTTGGCGCGGCACACACACTGCCACACACTCCTGCCACCCTTCAAAGTGTCGTGTCATTAGATAGCGTGTAAATAAGCACACCGATAGCGCAGGCTGTGACAGCAGTGGCATAAGTGCTATGGTGTCCCTCACTCACCTCTGCTGGGAAATTTCACACGCTGTCTGTCACACAGTAGTACAAAGCAAACTAAACTGGCTGACTGACTCCCTCTCTCCTTCTCCCTCTGGGGAGTGTGTGTGTGTGTGTGTTTGTGTGTGAGAGAGAGGAAAAAAAGAAAAAAGGTGTGTGGGGTTAAGAAAAAGAGAAAAGGATTATAAAGGGGATGGATAAGGATAGCAAGTTTGGGTGGTGGCAGGGGGGCAAGGGAAACATGATGCTGTGTGTGTGTGTGTGTGTGTGTGTGTGTGTGTGTGTGTGTGTAGGATGAAGGCAGAAAGAGGAGTCGTGTGTGTGTGTGTGTGTGAGTGTGTTGGTCCTGTATTTGTGAATACCCCAGGGAAAGGTGAAGTAGATTCATTGGCTCATGTATATTTTATTGGTCGTCCTTCTGAGGACCAGCAAATATAAATGTGTAGCCCTCAATCCAATTCCTCTTTCATCTTCAAGCATCGCCTTGCCCCACTTTGAACATTCACATGTACCATTACTGATAAGCGGGGTGGGGTGGGGTGGGGTGGGGGGGCTTTTGTGCATCCAATGCAGATCGGAGCGGGTCTTGCAGCATCCCTCTAATGGCTAACGCCTGAGGGCTCTGGGCCATAATGTTCCTCATGCTGTCAGTGAGGTCTCATGAGTGTGCGAAGCTTGTTTCCGTAGCGATGGGGCAGTGAATATCACTAAAATAATGAATTGATTGTTTCTGTAGATCTGTGTAACAAACACAATATATAGTATAGCCTCTCGGTGCTGCTGACTGAACTGCTCAGGCGGTTCAAACGATAACGGTGCTCTTTGGGCATGCCGAACCAAAAGGAATGGTCCCTTTTGTTTGTAATTGATCAAATCAAAGCCCAAATGTGTGGCGATATTTACAGGCTTGCTGGAGAACTTAGGATATCCTCTCGAAATTCAGAGCAAGCCCTGGCCAAGGGGTGAGGTGGAGCAACCCTTCAAGACTTTAAGTTCAGAGGTGGTTGCTGAGTGGTTAAGGTACCTGACTAGCTAGCTAGCTTGGATATTGTGGGCCCTAACTTTGGCTGTGTTCTCTTGAGCTGGGGGGACTTAACCCTAACTTGTTCTATGGGAGACTTGTCATGATGTTATTGAGAGTGGCAAAGATAAGTTGCTATATGCTAAACGTAAAAAGAAATGATCTGGCCTTCAATAAACCAATAGAATTGAATGGAACCAAATGCTCAAAAAGAGATACATCAATTCAGTATCACAGTATATGAGTCAATAGAAATGTCAGGGAAGGTATAAGCAAATAAGCACAGACTTTGTTTTCAAAATCTTGGCTATAGCTTATGATTGGGACTCCTGCAGTGCTTTGATTACCCGTGGTGAATCTTGGCCAAGAGACAAGTGTATGTCAAGTAGCAAGGCTCGTTTTAGAAGAAAAGTAGTCTGACTGCTCATGGAAAACACTTGTCATAAACCAATGCTTCAGGCCATGATAGGCAATGGTGCACGTGGCTTTTTTTTACTGATGTGCGTTCTCTTCTTCTCTAAGTGTAACATATAGGCTTCCATTAGCGTATTATTTACATTTGCACTCTGAGTTCAACTATGAAGAGACATGCCCTTCTGGCACTTTGCCCATTATGTGCTCAATCAGACAACCCACAAAACATCAACAGAGTTAAATCTAGCATTATGCCTAAAGCATACTCAATGTATGTGTTCATTGTCATTGGTGGTCACTGAATTAATGTCTGTAGGCTGTGTGGACATAACTGAACTATTTCGCAAAACTAAAAGCCAAAAATCCTCCTACATTCGCCTTGAAGCTGAGAGAGCTTTATCCCCCACAGTAGAACAAGAGGACTAGAACAGCTGTGGTAGGCCTAATGTTGTGTATCCATCAGGAGCACCAAGCTAAATAAACTATTTAGCAGCCGCCCGCATTCTGTTCTGATGTGCTGTTATGAGGAAACAATATGACATAAAGGCCTAAGGAATCTGACTCTTCATGTTTCAATCCTGAGAAAACGTCTATGTGACAAGTCATTCATGACAGCTTGTGATGTGCTGGAATGGTGCGCAACCTCCATACAAGGGAGGCTAACTCCTTGTGAATTGCTAAGTGATTACAACTCCTATTCTCAATTCCGCAACTAAAATAACACACAATGCTTCTGAGAATGTGTGGTTCAGTAAGTATATAAATCTGTTAGCAAAAGCTTGCGCTGGCTTCAGGCAGGTTCAAGGTGTTACTGTACACCCTGGTTGTTTCATGGGAATCAGGGCTGCATATTTGCAGTGAGGCATGAGGCTCGAGTATGCGGGTGTACCTGACTGTGCGGTGTCATGTCATGTCACACCTAAACTTTCTGGCTCAGGCTGGAAGCTTATCTCACCGGAAGCAAGGCTTCCTTTCACCCTAGCAACTACCTTAAGCAAAAGTGGATATCACCAGGGACAATGGACGCCCTTGTGTGTGTGTGTGTGTGTGTGTGTGTGTTTTGACCCGGCTGGTAATGTATGCATAAAAGAATGATTACATCCGAACAAGACGAGAAATAGCAGGTGCACCCCTTATTTGCTACTTCCAATCAAAACACACACACACACACACACACACACACACACACACACACACACACACAGACAGTATTGTACTATGCACAACCCAAATTCTTTGCTTACTCCTTTAGCGTTTGCTGACAGATTCCCACTCATCCAGTCATGTAATCTCTTGATAGTAGGCCTAGTGGGAGACCAGAGCGTCTCCCTCCTGTCCTGATAAAGCAGTGAGGTAAGGTTTTTAGTGCAGTGAGACACACCTCGTTAAACTCCCTCCCCAGGTCCCACCATAGGAACCAGCTGCACACAATCCCCAGCATATCTTTACAATTGGGAATTTTTACAATGGGCCGTATCAACCTTGACATACAATGGCGGGGAAAGGCCGTGCCAGGGTTCACAGGGAGTAAGGGAGCAAGCCTCATACAATTGCACCCAAGGGATACTCAGTTTTCTGCTCGTCTGTCTGTCTGTGTGCGTTAGGTCACAGTCCTTTTGGGGTCCTTTCTTTCTTCAGCCTATTTCTTTATTTTATTCTTAGTTTTTCTTTCTTTCTGTCTTTCTTTTTTAAATTAGTATCCTTAACAAAATAGAACAGAAGATTACTGATATGATCTTTCTTTTGTTCTTCCTTCACCTCAGCTGTGCACTGAGGCATATGTACGGCTAGTGATGCATCATCTTCTTGTTAAAGAGTCAGCTGATTGAGTGAGAACACAAAGTAGATTATCTCAACCTTAAAATGGATCCTTAATTTTGTTCAAAATCAATAACCCTGGAGAGTTTTTTTTGTCATTCTGCCACGAACCACAAATTGATTGCTTTGTGCTAATTGATGAATGGGCTAATTTATTAGCATTTAATTGTTTTCTGTCCAGTCAATAGTATCAAAGCTTGTGAATAACACTTGGAGTAAACAGGATTTAGAAAGCTAAAATAAAACGAAATTTCTCTCTTCAGCAAAGCTTTGATTTCAATCCATAGCTTAAATGTAGGCATTTCACCCACAGACAAAACGATTTCATAGAGAAAAAAAACAATACATTCAAACTTGTCAAAAACAAGTGATCTGAAAACACACAAACACATACGCATATTCAAAAACGCACACATGCACACACACATACACACATAATGCACAAAATGAGTGCATTTGTTTTGGTTGAATTCATTGTACTAAGTGCACAACAACCAGCAGGGTTTCATATAGTAATATTTATACACACACACCGATTCCCAAGGTGACATGAGTAAATGGATACCCTGTCATTATCTGCTTATGCCACATTATTGTAACCCCCGCACTACAGACCAACAACGGAGCCTGTGTTTGCCATATAAGGCTCCTAGGCTATCTTTGGCTTGTGGGGACGAGGATGTTCATCCTGTGCATGACATCAAGAGACCGGCCAAGCAAGCAAGTCCCTCCAACTCTGCAGAGAGTCAGCACTGTTCTGCATGTCCTATCGAGTTTCCCATGTTTTGGCTGGCCCAGAGAAGAGCCACGACATTTGCTCATCCAGGAAATCCTACAACTAGCTCAAAATGGCAACTCCCCGGGACCGTACTTTTTTTTGGCATGTGTTTTTCGCGTGTCTTTTTCTTTTCTTTTTTTTCTCTTGTCTTTAAAGTTTCATATCCGTCTCAAGGTTCACAGAGGGTTCACTGAGTCAAAGGGTGCATGCACACACACACTTCACTTTTTGTTCTGCATAGAATTCCCTTGATTTCTTTTCTCTGTCTCTCTTGCTCTATCGTTCTAACCTTATCTGAATGCCTTCCTCAGTTTTTTTTCTTCCTTTTTTTCTTTCAGGGTACCTTTCCCTTTTTCTCCCTCTCTTGCACAGTTTCTTTCTCTCTCTGTCTCTCCCCCTCAACAGAAGGAAGAGCAGCAGGAGACAGACAAAAAGAGTGCAAAAGAGAGTGAGAGACAGACAGAGGAAGAGAGGCTTTAAAACATACATGGGGCTACAGCAGACTAGCCTGCAGGACCAAGCGTCTCATAAATATCACTGGGATCTGAAGATAAGGGAAACACAGCCCCAGCATATCGGACCAGGTCAGGGTCCTTGCCGGCTTCTAAATCACGTTCTGGGTAATCCCCGTCACCAGGCATGGGGTACAACAAGGAAAGGAAAACACACTGCACTGACTCAGAGCTCTCTCTTACACACAAACACACTTACAGTTGTTGTTTGTGGTTATATACAAGTAGCTGGAAGAGTGAGAGAGAGAGGGTGTCTCCTCTTCACTAACTCAAATCAATGAGACAGGCCACTCAATGAATCAGCATCGATTGCCAAATTCACTCGCAACTGACTCAGCTTCCACCCAACCCCTGTTGACCTCCATCACGCTCAGCTGAGAGCGAGCCGAGGGCTGGGGTTGGGTTGGGTTGGGGTTGGGCTGGGCTGGGGTTGGGATGGGTTGGGTTAGGTTGAAGTGGATGTGTTGTGTTGGGGTGGGGTGAGGGGTTGAGGTAGAGCTAGGGTCACAAAACCTGCCACTGGGCCACGCTTCTCGAATTTCCAGCCCCCCCCCACACCCACACCCACCCCTTTAGCCACCGTGCTTCCTCTTCTCCTGTCCCCTCATTACCATACAGATGGACAGTGCGCTGCAATCATGCTGGATGTCTTTCTGCCCCTCATCTTGTTATTTTTTTTTTGTTCCCCCAGCAGGTCATTGCTCCAGTGGTGGGCACAATGCACGCCGGCTCTCTTCAAAGAGGGGTCCGTCACACCTGGGAGTTCTCCCCAAAAGGGGGAAGCCACCCATGGCTGCTGCCTCCACAGATGGCCTCTCCCACACAAACACAATGGCAAAGCTGTCACGGCCCTCGGTATCAGGTTACACATGAAAGGGCACCTCACCGCGCTTCATCCCCCCTATACAAATTTGCGCATGACTTGAGGACATTATTATTTAATTATCGCAAATACTGCACCCCTAAAGTGTTCCTCGCCTGGGTCTATTTACCAGGGTCGAATAGGATGAGATGAGTGTAGGATTGTAAATGCCTATGGTGGATACTATTATATATATATAAAATAGTATCCACCATAGACATTTACAATATATATATATAAAAGAATGTTTCATATTGTGGATTGAAGTTCAGTGAGGTTCTCAAGACTATGTGGGCTGGAATTCAGGGTGCTTACAGCGATTGTGCAGTGATTCTGAAGTGTTTTTAGCATAAAGGAACGTTTTAATTCAAGGTTAGCTGACGCTTTCACTGACACAGCAAAGCTGGGCAGGCGAGGGAGAGGGAACAACAACAAAAAAAAGAGAGACTGCATCTCATTGAGCAGAAAAGCCCTTGAGGGGGTGTTGCCATGACCTGTTGTCACTCCGTTCCCAGGCAACAAGTCCTCCAAAGCCGCACCGCTGCTGCTTCTACGATGGAATTTTTCCAGAAAAAAAAAAGAAAGGTGTGCAGGATGTAAATGTATCTGTCAGGCCTGCCACCAACTCTTACCCTAGGGCTGCAACTGATACGTTAAAGATGCATTAAGTCGTATTTCCTGTGACAATTAACTTTTATCTCACTGGGCACCATCATCAATGGAATTGGCTTCTCCATATGTGACAGCACAAGTCTTCTAAATGTATTTTGATGTTCTGTTACATATTCAGAGGAGCTACTGAAATGTTCTGTAGCTTTCCTACAATACCATTATTAGGAGTGGGAGGAGTGCCATTGGAATAAAGGCATCATGAAAAAGTAACTCTGACATCAGCATTCAGGAGTGTTCAAAGAATTGATGTGTTCAAAATTATTTTGATGACAAATCCTGGGCCGTGCTGTCTTTTTGTATAATAAAATATATTTGAAACGTAATTGAATGCACCACTTAAAAAGTGATTGTGTCAAGCTAACAAGCAGATTCTTGAAGCCTTCACAAAAAGAAAAGGGAGGTGGATTCATCAAGGATGAAGTGAAAGCTAACATGCATTGGCTTGTCGCACACAGAACATTTTGGCCGTACAGTCAAACAATTGGGATTAGCAGAAATCACACAGCAGCCACTTGCCCTATCAGGAAACGAAAAACCACCCACCCTCCAAACCAAGGATGTGGACGATGTAGGAGCTGTCTTCAACCACCTTTCTAAAAGGGTGTTTCACACAGTCAGCATCCGCCTGTCCCTGTGGGCCAAACCACACACAGACACACACACGAATTGTAATGACATTCCGGGGCCTTGTGGTAAGCTCCAGAAGACCACTGACAACCTGCCGCTTGTGCATCCAACTACCTGTCAGGCGTTCATGCCTCCTTGTTTGACTTCCTGTGGTACAACTAATGTTGCAAACAACTTACCTTTATTAACCTCTTACTGTAAGTTCTCGGCTTGAATGCTGACACAAGCTTGCGGTGAAGTCAGAATGCGAGGGCAATCTTGCAAAGTCTAATAGCCAACAAAGAGTAGGGTGTCATTTTCTCCTTTCTGATGAATTTAACGCCTACACCAAGAATTTCTTCAATGCCTGTACATGCTGCGAGGTAACATGCACATTTTTGCCCCAGTAGAATCCTGTCAAAAATTCTTTTTTGAAATATTTTCGCTATATATTTTTTTTTGGGGGGGGGGGGGGGGGGAGAACAAAACAGTAAAGCAGGATTGAGAGCAGGAGATCAGATACAATATGAACACAGATTTTATTCGAACAGGGGTAGGTCTGGGCACTTGGTCTGTTCATGGTTACACAGCACCCCGTTGACTATTTGGGTTTCATTTTTCTCTATCCTGTCTATATTGAGTCATTTTTTGCCTCTTTCTGCTTCTGTAATGGCAGCACATGGTAACCTGGAACAACAGCTATGGGTTGAATCACACCACATTTCTCCTTTAACCCCTGAACACTTAAAAAGTTAGCTTCCATGATCCATAATCTTCCAAGATGTTAAAGGTCTACAGAGTTTGGGGCTTTGGAGGTACATAGGTGATCTCGCATGTAGCCATGCATTCAAATAAAAAAAAAAGTTGAAGTTGATTTTTGCGACCATTTTTTAAAATTCACATAGCTTAGGTATGCTTATATCCATATTCTTTTCACTTAATCCCTTGTGGTTTATGATCCTCCTACATTTTCCCAGGCCCTTCCCCCTCCCCCACTCATAAACACACACATACACACACACCTTAAACCAGAAGCCTTGTTTACCATTCCATTAGGGAACAACCCAGAGGCTACAGCCCCTTGTTGCATCCGCTCCTGCAACACAGGTGGCTCAGATCAGATGAAGGTGCTTAGCAAAGCTCCTCTATACTGTAAACAGGCACTGCAGCTACAGCAGTATCAGCTAACAGATCACGGTTTATCAAAAGGGCTGATCTCGGCAGCGATGACTATGACCATGGGTGCTTACAGGCAAGGCAAGTTTATATAGCACAATATTGGACAATAGACGAAATAAAGTAAAATGACAAAAAAACATGACAAGAACAAAATAAGTAAAAGCATAACATAGTTAACATAACAAGTGTACAGATTATAGAAAGCAAAAATGAATTAGGAGAAACCTGGTCCAAAGATGAACAGCATAGAAGCTAAAAACTGCTTTACCACGCATTTTGTCATGTCCTACTGATTATGTAAATTCTGTAACTTACAAGAAGCCAATATAATGGAGTAATGTGGTCAGTTCATTTTGTTCTTGTAAGAACCCTAAGCAGCTGCATTTTGGATCAGTCTTAGATATCTGATGGTTTGGAAGACCTGACAAAGGCATGGATAGACCCTATTTATATACCGAACTACCGGTAGTTTTATTTGGGGATGATGAAATGCTGTAGCAATTAATATATAATCTGAAGCACATCTACAACGTGTCAAACAGTTTGTTGGCAAAATGTCCAATTCAGATTTTGTATTGTTTTATAGTAAATGTTTTATAGTCATTAAAGTTCCATTTTAATGACTATAAAAGTCATTTAAGTAAATTTTTCTTGAAAATCTAAAATTTCATTGAAAATACAGGACATACCTAGCCTGGCTTCCGTGTCTAATAAGCTCATAACTTAGTCGGTCGAACCTACCATACTACCCGCTTTCTGAGAGGAGGGCTTAACCTGCATCTATCAGATGCTTCACTGGCGCTGGGGGGAAAAGCTCGTTTCTCGTTGGTTCCCACTTTTTTGAGAACAGAAATGCCACAGTCATTGAATTAAAATTTGGAGGAGCTGTTTTGATGTGGGCAGAACAACTGTTTTCTTGTTCCAGCTAGGTCTCAGTTAGAAGACCATTGATTAAAAACGAGTGAATAAAGGACTTCCTGTTAAGAGCATTTTTGGGAATGAGTGTGGTGCCGCCGATGTGTGTATGAGGTGGGGTGGTGTGTGTGTGTGTGCTCATCAGAAGGCGCCCAGACGCACTTGGGCACGTTCCACTACCAACCCTTTGCCTCAGGTGGTCATAAATGAGGCACCACACAAACTAGGCCTACGCCACACACACACATATATTTATGAGCTTTTTTTTAAACAGTCATGACAATCCATCATTAGGGAGTTTGGAAATGAGCACGTCAGAGATAATTTTATGAGATTGAATGTACATCACATAACGTTGGCCTTTAAAACAAAATTTTATAAAAAAAAATGTGTGACAAGTCAAACTAAAACAGATTATTTTTCTAGATTCAGTAGAAATCCAGTTGAAAAACGGGATATTGTTTTTTCCAAGTCAATCTTTACATTTGAACCTAAAAGTATGACACATTTCAAAGGCTGCATAGAATGGAAGAAAATCTATTACCACAAACATGACAGACTGAGAAATTATAACTGTGGGCTTATCATTTTGTGACGATGTTAGGACACACAATTTTATCTACCATTTATAGATTTAACTCTATAACCAAAACACTACCCTGGAATGTCCTCTCTGAAAGAATAGAGCTTTTAATTTATAATTACTTTTCATTTCATTTTTATTGATGATGGCTATGGGATGCAATTGCAACCACATTCTGCAGAAAAGACATTTAGAATGCGAGTTTTGATTTGATAATTAGCTTGATAAAACATCCTAAATTACTGTTTCGCCACAATACGCTGACTTCAGAGAGAGAGAGAGAGAACTTGCCAAGACTTCACAAAAACCAACATCTGGTGGTTTCCAGCATTGGGGCTCTGCTTCTATTAATCTGGTGCCATTAGCAGCTAAACAAGCCCACTGAAACTTGGAGTTGGGTGGTGTGTGTGTGTGTGTGTGTGTGTGTGTGTGTGTGTGTGTGTGTGTGAATGGAAGAATGGGGTTCAACAGGGTCCCCTCCCAATGGGTGTCTATAAACTGGCGCCCTTCTTGTACTCCCCACCACCAGGTCACACCAATGAACTAGTGCCTATTTTTTGAACATATAAAAACTAAACAACAAAACCACACACACAAAAACACACAAAGGGCAGCATAGAGAAGCATTCTGGCATTACACAAAAGATAGCACATGATGATTTACAAGATCCTTACATTATTCGTATGGGGGCAGAAAATAATCATATGTTTTCGAAACCATACGCGTTGCTTCTAGAAAATTCCAGAGTGCCCGCATGCAGCCAGGAAAGCCTGGCAAGGGTGCCTTCACCAAAACCGACACCTCTCCCCCTTCCCCTCTCTCTGCTGCCTGGTCTTGTCCATTGTTGAGTGCCTTGTTGTGGGTTGTGAGGTTTCCATAGCAAAGTCGTGCTGGTTGCACTTAGTTACTTAATGCCATTATCTGTGACCCCACCACCCCACCTACTCACCACCCTTTCGCACTCACCCATCAACCCAGCCACCGCCACTACCACCCACCACCTGTCCCTCCCACCCCCCACAATCCCTTGCTCAGAATGCCGGTGAACGCAACTCTGTCTAATGATTACCACCCCACTTGAAGAAAGCAGGTCAACACATACATTGCCTTGACAACTCAATTCCACTGTCTCTCTGTCTTTCCCCCTCACCCACACATTTGCTCCAGCCAGAGAGTGAGCAGTAGTAGAGTATGGTGCATTTAAGAGGTGCACTGGAGAACAAGGACGTAAAAGGGCTGTGGGAGGGTGTGTGTGTGTGTATATGTGTGTATGTGCACACGTACATGTATGTGCATATACTCACACAGACACACACACACACACACACACACACACACACACACACACACACACACACACGTTGGAACAGGAACTCTAGGTAGAAAAGAGGAGGCCAGAAGAAAAGGAAGAGAAAGACAATAAGCTCCACTTCTCTCTACTGCACCAATCAAATGACTAGACCCAGTGCAGCCATCAAACCTTTTTTTTATTTACACTGAATGCAGACCAATGAGACACAGTTAGTGCACATGCAATAGGAATCAGATCTTAAATATGTTTTTCCACTGATAACCATATGATATAAAATAAGAGAACAATTCAAATTTCATTATTTAAAACAAAAAAAAAGTTAGTTCAAAGTAGAAATTAAATTTCTACAGCAACAACATTACCATGAAAACAGCCATTCAAGAAAAGCATAAGACACTCATACAAAACAGCATTTCAATGAGATGAATGGTTTCAATATTGTCTCTCGAAGAAACACAAAATTCAATACGTATAACTTAGCAAAATAACAAAGTTTGGCTAGTATTATGCTGTAACATAAAAGCACAAAGACAAAGAGCATTTATCAGGTGTCACTGTGCAGTGTATTGAATAAATTTAAATCCTTACAATGTGTACGTCTTCATTATCACCATTTCAAATAGTTTTTATAGAGGATCTGAACTGTTTGTATTGACGTCATTTAAAACACACCCTTAGATAGTGCTATTAATAGGAATAATAAGACCATGAATTAAACAGTAAAATGGGGGAAAGACATTAGAACACAAACCACGCTCTCTGTCCATCTTACTAATAGAATGTGCACACCGGGCCGACCGACAGAAGTCCACGAGTATTGAGCCCTGTCTAGTATAAATTTCGGCAGTGTGAGGCCGAACATCAGCTGATAAGCTAAAACCTGTCATCTCGTTTGTGCCCCATTCATCATGTTAAATGTCAGTGGTCAGTCCTCTGAAGTCGGCACCGGGCGTGACACTTAAGAAGCAGCACAGTCAAAGCCCTCGAAATAACTTGTTTTCCTTGGTGAGAAAAGCATCACGCCAAAATTGTGTGCGATGCACACTCTCCTGACTTACTGAGTGAGTTTGCCTCTAGCAGGAACTATAACTGTCTGAATTTCACAGAGGCAAAAGACCCTGTCTCTTATCTGCTACTGTTGTGCACCTGTACAAAGCAGGAGTGAGAGAGTAAGCCTGTCCTTATCAAATAGTAAGATGGAAACACCAGCTAAGCGATGAGGAGGTAGGGCTGCATCATTGGGCTCTAACTGCACCGGAATTAGGATGGGGGGTGGGGGGGACAGTCTGAGGTGCACAGCATGGCTTACAGGTTCTGGTGCGTGACTCCGTAAGGATGGCACACATAACTCCTAACAGGCATTTCGCTAATGTCAAGGCCTTGCGCACTGCAGTGGATCGCTACTCCGGAACAGTGACATTACTGCTTACAGAGAGACTGCCAGATACGCTCAAGATGGTGTAGGCTTTAAAGGAAAACAGACACACACATACACACACCAAACAAGTGCCCCCTTGCTTGAGAAGTATAAATAACTTTTAAAACATTTATAATAATTGAAAACAAACAAAGGCTCTTCTGTTGGAAAAGCTGAATGGAATTTGTTGATAAATGTATACATATGGAAAGGCTTAGTTTAGGCAATTACTTTAGAGTAGAAATATGAAACTGATAAAATGAAATTAAGAATAATAGTAAGAACAGCAGAAGTAATAATAATAATAATAAACAAACAGATATGCTGCATCTGTGCCGTTTACTTTTTTTTCCTTCAAGTTGGGTTGACATAACCGAAATACTGTACTATACCCGAACCCAGAGGATATGTGTCTAGTCCAGGACAGACCCATCCCGTATCTTCTAAACCAGGCCTCAACTGTTTTTAAGATCTTTGAATCTTCATTGGGCAATATGGGTTTAGTGTTTGCTTACAAACTTGCACACTTTGAGCAAAAGGTACATCTTTTTTCTTTGCGTTCTAATGTTTGAACTTAGAGTTTGCAAATCAGATCGATATAATAACACCAAGGTTCATCATTCTTAGATCATCAAAAGCATAAAAATTCAGCACAATGGTCTTCCGACATAAAAAAATGTATATAATAAAAACACACACTCACACACACACACACACACACACACACACACACTCCAACACTGACCGACAAAAAATGATTGAACATTGCTATTGCTAGTGGCATTTAGAGTGTAAATTTCATATAGGCTTATATGTTTGTTCTAATATCAGGCCATACAAGAAAATTCATGCATCCATTATACACCTCTGTAAGAAGAGAATACCAGAGGATGCTGTTGAGAAATAAAGGGATTCCAAGATTATCTTTATACAGGACCACAAATAAACTAAATGTGCCTTTAGGTCCCATTTGCCGTGTGCATATAAAGTTAAGTTGGACCCCGACGGGTCTAACTCATTCAGTTGCTGATGTGTCTGAATGACAATTGTACATTTAGATTGAACGTGTTGTGGTGCTCTTTAAAGGAAAAAAAATTACTTTTCCAAAGCTGCATGTCTTTTATTTTAAGTGCGACAGGAAATGTCTCCACTCTGTACACACTAAAGTGATGGGCTGATACTGATGGGAATTTGAAACCAGTTAACTATGGCCATAGTGGGGCAATTGACAAGGCGCTCGCATACAGTCACCCTGAGAGTCACCTTGTTGCCCCGGAAACCTGAGAAGCCTGCAAAGGCTTTTGGGATATGGTGGAAGTTCTGAGAGCTTCCGGGAATGGCATCTCATCCTATCTACGAGTGGTGTGTTGGTGGATAGTAAATTTATTTGTCTAAAAACGTGTCTTATTGAGTCAAATAATCACAACTGCTAAATAATGGGAAACCGTGGGCCTTGTAAAACTGAACTAACATGAATCTGCCTGAAGGAGCAACAAGCTAACCCTGTAATGCTAATGCTTAGCTTTTTGTTTATGGTGCTAAATTTACAACCAGACTTTGCTTAGCTATTAACTTGCTTATGCCAACATGCTTGAAATGAGGGCCACTTTTTTTAAAGAATCAACTCAGTTTAATGAAGTGTGATTTCCCTAACTTAAAGATAAAGAGTGAATTAGTTCATCTTTCCTATCTTGCTACTACCTTCATTGGTCACTAAATTATTCCAGACTACTAGCCTGACTGTCCAACTTAGCCTCTTTCAGATTCCTGGATAAAGTTCTGTGTGTTCTCTTGCAGTTGTGTTTGTCTCCCTTGTATTTATTTAATAGTTTTGGACCATATTAACAAAAACAAAAATCCTTCTTTACGGTAAAACCTATTTTTGATCCTTTCTGGTAGTGACTGCAGTCCTTCACGATTGGAGAACATCTGGAGTAAATTAATTCAGGTTTTTTTTTTCCATGAGGTGCCTCAAGTTTTTCCTTTTGAAAGTTGTCTGTTGTTTGACTGCTTTAAGGTAGGTTCATTTATTTTATTTTTCAAACATGCGTTACTATATGAATGTGTCTCATCCACAATATCACCAAATTCCTTAGCCGTTTCTATCAAATGCATATTTCAGTTGCTATTTGTGACATTTTTTTTCCTGGGTGTCCAGTAATCTCCGCTCAGTAATGGGCAAGTAAAAAAAAAAAAAAAAAAAGAGAGATCTCCTGAGAGCCTGCGTTCTCATGTGTTGGTGAGTAACAACCTGAGAAACATCTGATGTCTGATGCCCCTCATTTACGGTAGAATCTCCCAGTGTCATGCTCTTTAACTACTAACATAATCGCCCGTCATTCACCCTTCTGTTAGATCTCAAAGGAAACTGTGTTGTTCTTTTTATTTTTTGCTCTGCAAATCCATCTCTAGATTTCAACAACGGTAATAAATCACAACCAATTGGGACGTCCTCAGGATCTGTAGAGACAACTATGAGCCCAACGCTGGGTAAACCCTGTCATAACAACCAAGTGGATACGGACTGACTGAAGGATGTGCGGTAGCCTTCATAACGCATCAAGCATGCAAAACAAAAGATGTTCTTTTGATATGTTCCAATGATTTCAACACACTATGTATCCTTGGCTTAGTTGTGCCTTAGGGGCTTGAGGTGAAAGTCTAATAAAAGATGCTTGGGCAAGCCTGAACTAGAGGGGTCACAATGAACCTCCAATCGAATGAGCGTCAATGGGCTGAGGAGCGGCTGGCGAGATCGTAGTGATTAATGCATTCCTGAAACCCAATCGGGCCACTTCGTCGTGAGCGCCGCTGAGATGAGTCCGACGATGTCTTCCAGAGACTGACTTGTTCAAATCGCAACTTAAATGTACTAGGAATACAAACGGTTTTCTAAAAAGGAACAAGATGGGAGGGAGGGAAAGGCTGAATCCAAAATCTCTCCTAACCCTTGATTTAATGGACATGAATCCACTAATCTGGGCATCAATTCATGACCGGTAAGGTTTTGAAAGCTCAGAGGTTTAGGGTTTAGGATTTAGAATTTAGGGGGTGGGGCATTGGGATTCAGCCCAAAATTAGAATAAACTAGTAAGAAACGACAAACTTGATATCTTGCCTGATCATACTGAAGTACCACAGCTAAAGAATAATGAAAGAAACTAAAGCGGAACCACTCTTAAGTCTCTTGAATATACAACATGATTGCCAAATGACAGCCCGGCTAGGCCGCCACTGACAGTGACGTGTGCCTAATGTAAAGGGGAAAGTGTGAGTGTGCTTATGTGTGTGTATGTGTGTGTTTATTCGGTAGCTGACTAGTGAATCAGTGCAGTAAGTGTTTTGGGAGAGGGGTGGGTAATTACTGGTGACAGGAGAGGAGAAAGTGGATGTGAAAGGGGGATATTTTTTCTTTTTTTTTTTTTTGCTGTTACACATTGGTGGATATTTTGTACTTGGGCGACATGTTGCTTTGGAACCAGATGAAGCTGAAGATGACGCCCATGGTCTTGGGGATCCGCTCGTCGTAGGCAAAGCTCATGGCCTCGTGCAGCGGAACCTTCACCACCTCAATCAGCTCGCCCTCGTGCGGCTGCCCACCACCCTCGCCGACCCGGTTCTCCTCCGACACCTCGGCGTAGAACATGGTTTGCTTGGCGCCAGTCACTCCAACACCAGACCTGGGAGGAGGGGATTTTTGAATTCAGCCAAGAAAGTTATGAAAAATGTTAACATTCACATTACACTGCAAATGAGATCACCATAAATATTGCTTAGTCAATAATCTATCAATTAAATAATCACATATTAAAACCTGACCTTGTATCTAAATTCTTACTAAATTCTATCCATGTTCAGGTTTAAAAAGAAGTAGAGTGAAGTGAAGTGTTTATCTAGAAACAAAGGAAAAATCTCCCTCTCTCATTTCATCCCTCTCTCTATCTGGAATACAGCCACACCCACCCCTAAATCGTAACACAGGTTAAACCCTGACTTTACACACACAAAGAAAATCCTACAATCCACAAAATCCTACAATGTTGCACTGGATGAAGACACTTTACACTAATGTAGCACAATGATCTAGTTTAACAACACCAACCTCCAGATGAAATACAGTAAATAACTGTCTGGGAACATTAAGATCTAGGATGTAGAAAAGGCAAATCTTTCTGTTCTGTGATCAGTGTAAAACCCATATTAGCAAAGGTGTGTGTATCCTGTGCTGTACTGCTGCTGACCCAGCTTTTTAGACCCAGTGGTTTCACTGTTGCCTTGAACAGCATTGTCACAGGGGACCTACATCCCTAATGAGTACACTAGGAGATCTCTGTGGCTACATGTCCTGTAAAGCCTTCTTCCACTCGTCACACACACACGCACACGCAAACACAGACATACGAAGCAAACTGAACTCCTTCTGGATGAAATGTGCTCTACAGATAAAACAACCTTGCCTTGTCTACACACCCACCCCAACCCCCTGGGGCTGTTTTGACACGCTGACTGCCCGGCTGCCTGGCAGGCATGCGGGGCTCAGAGCATGCCGCTGGAGGAGGTGCTTCAGGCACGCAAGCGGGCAAGCGGGCAGGCGGGCGGGCAGACACCTCTGGGTCCACACACACCAGGTAACAAAACACCACCAGCGGGCACTGCCACCAGCTCTGCCGTCGTCTCCAGCTCCGCCTGCCCCACCTGAAATTGTGTTGTCATGGAGGTATCGCCATGGAGACACCTTGCAGAAGCCAACAAGGGCTCAAGGGATCTGGCGAATAGTTCACTGCCACTTTCCATCATATTTATAGAGGATAAATAAATGAATATAAAAAAAATCCCTGCTCGACACAATTGCGCTATTAGAGGGGGCATAAAAGAAGAAGAAAAAGATGAGGAGGAAGAAGAAGAAGACGAAGAAGCGCTGTGGTGAATTCGGACCACCCTATCAGTCTCCACAAGCATGCACCAAATCCAGCTAAAGTGTGGCACGGGATCAGGCAAAGTGAACCGAGCCGAGCCGCTTTGTTGCCTGGATGTGCAGTCAGAGTCTTCGGTCTGAAGCTGCTCTGACTCAGGGAAAGTTATAGCCTGTCATTTGGCTTGTTGCACTGAGACTAGAAACCACATGACAATCCCCTCAGTCGCCCTCAACCAGAATGTGAGAAAACTATAAAAGGTCTCCTCAAACCCCTCCCGTTCCTGCCACCACCACCACCGCCGCACCCCAGCTTACATCTTTTCCAAAATTATTACGATGCCCTTTCCAGATGTTTAACGTGGACTTAAGGAAAAAAAATGGAAAATAATAGAAAAAAGCAGCAGATGTTTTGACAGCAGTAGGAGTGGAGTGTCCTGGCTCCTCTTCCCACAGACAATGGTGCAGGCAGGCAGCGTAAAAGCGCTCCTCTCTCTGTCCTGTCAAGTATGTTCGTGGAAGCAGCGCTTGGGGTGGAGGGAGAGGCTGGGGGCAGAGACATGGCGGCTAAACAGCGCAGCTAAAGTGCTCCTGTTACAGAGTCAGACCATAAGTGCTCGTGTCCCTTGGCTTCCAGGTAAACTATTTCATAGGGGTTCAAGGAAGGAGGAGGAGAGGGGGTGGGCTCGGGAGCCACCCAGGGAGAAGAGCATGGAAGAGTCCCCTGTGTGGAAACATTTTTTCCCCCTCTCTTCTCCCCTATCAACCTACGACCACCTTCGGAGGGGTTGTCTGAGAGAGGCCTCAGGCGTAGCGGAGGTATAAAGGTATGATCATATCACATCCATCTGAGACGCCCAACACCTCAGTACCCCCAATACTGCCAGCAACCAGCAGCACAAGGAACTCAATGTACTTATTTTCTTACAGCACTGTTTGGGAGAAGAAGCTGAGGTTAAAACGACTGGTTATTACTAGTTAGACTGGCATTTGGCAGTTTCTTTTCTTTACAATAGACTTGAAATTGTAAATACTGTGTGGTGAGCTGACTGACCGTGAATGTTTTCCATGCCTCAATTAAATAGTATGTATGGATGCCCATTTCTACTACAGACAATCCATTAAGAGTCTGCAAAGACTTGAACTTTAGAAAGTTATTGAAAAAAAGAATAAAGAAGGAGAGAGAGAAAGGCAGGCAGAGAGAGAAAGACAGACAGACAGACAGACAGAGAGAGAGAGAGAGAGAGAG
>JAGFZM010004776.1:5259-24835 GCA_017657215.1 Limnothrissa miodon | reverse complement strand
TGAGTGTGTGAGAGAGAGAGAGAAAAAGAGAGATAGAGACTCTGTGTGTGTGTAATCAGTGTGTGTACGGCATCCGTCTAATGTGCGCAATTAAAAATATCTGTTTGTGAATTGCTGCCTATCAACACAGAATACTGAAAACACAGCCAGGAGGTTGAAAGCCTAAAATACACAACATGTGGAAAAATGACTGCTAAGAAACAGAGTCAAACATCTTAAAACGCTCAAGTTGAATCTGGGGCAACTCTCAGACAGCAGTCATTCTCCATCCGAAATCAGAACCAAATGGAGGGGGGGCGGGGGGGTTAACAAGAAACACATAGTTGGGCAATACATCTCGCATTCCATAATAGAAGCAAGCGGACCAAGAAATGTTCTGGGAATGTTTGAGGAATGTTCTGGGAATGTTGACCGTTGTCTTCATAATTTCTTAACCAATCAGATAAGAAGCACTCTTCATAGTCCTCTAGCTATGTATGTATGCACTGTGCATGCATGATCCCATAAAAAAACTGTCCTTTTCCAACATAGCTCTTACAAGTTTCACTGAAAGGTTTTCACTTGGGTGGTGAGCCTGTCCACTCAACCTTGTGTGGGCCGTTGTGTAGCAAATAGACACATTTTTTGGTCAGTTAATCAACACAGGAAAAAGGTTTGTGTTTGTTGTAATTGCACTGTCGCTGCACTGTGCCTACCATATCAAACAAATGGACCCAAGGATAACTAGAATGCATTCTCTTGGCAGAAACCGCGAGGTGGACTTGCCACCCCCTCCCCACCAAACCCACCCCCCAACATCTCCGCCAACAACCCCCCTCAACACCTCCTACACCCCTAAACCCCCACCCCAACCCCCCCCCCTCCACCCCCTCCAAAGCCCCCCCCACCAACACCCCCCTACACTCCCTCACCAACCCCCTCAACCCTACTGGCTGTCATTTTAAACACCCGCGCTCACCCTGCCACTTCTTTGAATGTTGGCTGTCATGAAACAGGCCCATGGAACCTGTGGTGACAGACTCTTTTGTGGTGACAGTACTCTTTTTAACTGAACAGCCATTTGTGCGAAATGTGGACTCCACCTATAAGACCTATGCCTCTGAGCAGCTGGTTCACTCCGGAAGGAGAGCCCAGTCTAGCGCAAAATTAGGTTCCTATTTACAACGAACAGCATCACAAACGGTCAAACATGCACCACCTGGAAACAAAAGCATCCGCTTGGCAAAGGACTCCTACTGCGACAGAATGCAAAAAAAAAAAAAAAACATTCTTTCTATCCATTCCTCTCTCCTCTCTCTCTCTCTCCCTGTGGATGCTTGGCACCAGTGGTGCCAACCCAGCAGATTGGCAGCCCAGCTCAGATCAACCCAGCCCAGCACACACAACCAAGGGAGGTTAACACATGCAGGTCAGTGAAGGACAGGGAGAGGCCTCTTCATCCAGTGTCAGGCATCACAGTGGGACCTCAGTAAATCCCAATGTTCCTCCTAAACCCTAAGCCCAAGACATAAATGAGCATGATGTAGCTTCAAGATTGGCTGAATCATGCCAATTACGCCTTTTAGAGTTCATGGTGTGGAGTAACGGGAGACATTTAGATTCCAGCCATTGTCTGTGTGTTTGTGTGGGAGGTGTGTGAGAGTGAGTGTGTGTGTGTACAGGATATGGGGGGCACAGAAGGCAAGAGATCAGGGTGGGCATCTGAGCAGAGCACTCTTCATTTCTCTCTCTCTCTCTCTCTCTCTCTCTCTCTCTCTCTCTCTCACAGAGACGCCAGCAGGGACGAGTGGGTGGCTGAATGACTCAGTGATGCGGATGCTGCTGCCGCTACTGCTGCTGCTGCTGCGGCAGCAAGTCTCACCCTCCCCTGGAGGACTCAGAGGACCAGCCACTTTCCTCGTCTCTCCAGAGGACAACTCACGCAGAGCAATAGCCCCTGGCATTAGGCCTGCTCCACGGCTGGGCAGAATGACCGACACACTTTTCATGATCCATAACAACACATTACAAACTGAACATGTTTCGCTTTTTTTTTTTTCTTCAATGGGCTACTATTTGAAAGGATCTGTACACTTACGGTAGATAAAATGACTTGATCAGTAGTTATTTCACCCTGAATATTAATACATGAAAGAAGTTTCCGAGTTACAAGCCAAGTATGCTACAATCTTTTCAAACAGCCAAAGTGAACTGGGTTGTATATATGCATCTAGGCCACACTAGGCCGTAGTAGCAGCCAGTGGCATACTTCTTTTCTGATCATGACTAGAACAGTCTCCACTTCGGCCTAGGCTATATACCGTTTTATGAAACAGAAACAATCTCTGATAAATAATCTCTGATGAATCTAAGTAGTATGGCTCCAGTTTCAAGGATAACTCACGTGTTGTGTAGATAAAAGTGGGGGGAGGGGGGGTTGCCAAATTATGATGGCCCTAATGAATATGAACATAACGGTAAGCTAATTCATTGATGATCCGTAAGACTGCTGTGCTTCCTAACAATATGACCCTGATCACTCCATCCTGCATACCCCAACTGTGCTGAGGATTCCAGATTTTCCTATCCATTTCCTATCCAGGCCTGTAGGCCTGTAAATAACACATCATCTGTTACCAGCGTGACCTCTGACCTCTCTCTGAGTGCCAGCCCTCGTCAACGGTCTAGACAACGTTATTTAGCCACAGTGCATGGGTGGGTGTCGTCTGCTGAAACAACAGGGTAACGGCACCGCCACCAGTCTAGTCTAACTACTGCTAGCAATGTTGGAGGCTAAGTTTAGAAGATGATAATTTCACCATTGCTGATGCCATTAATGTCAGTCAGTCTCCTACTTCTATTCACAAGCAATTCAATAGCAAAATATTTAAACAATTTTAAACACCTCTTTTTTAAAGTAGGTTATAAAGTTCACAAAAATAGTGTTAAACTCAAGCTAACTTTCTATCTTGAGTCCCACTGACTTAAATAAAAGACCTAGTAGGCCTAGGGTCTGCTTCAAGAAAGCCGTTGTCTTCATTTTTGTGCAAAATTCCTACTTTTGCCATGTGGCCTTTGTGATTTACTGCCTTTGCCTGACTGAAAGATGTTTTACATTGTTTCATGCTGGGATTTTGTTCAGGACTGCAGCCAACGGTAGGCTGCTGCTACGGTGCCGTTTTATGGGCTATAGGCTGGTTCTTTTTCAGTCTCACACATTAATTTTGCAACTTCAACTTATTTTCAAACATGTAACTCAATAATCAAAATATATTAGAACGTATTCTACATTCATACCACAAGAAACAGTCACTTTTAAGCAAGAGGAAATCGCTTTTGAGTGTAACCTATGCTTCATAGCACTGTCTGATCTCGGCGCACTGTTAAATGCGAACTGCACCGGATGACAGTAATGATGCACGTCAAGGGAACTGACTGTACGATCAATTCCACGCATGCCACAGCCTGGCAGCGGCGGATGCTGGTGACACAGGCACATTCCGGTTAAAGGGTATAATGGAATGAGGAGAGGGCTTTGAGTCTCGGTTCTAAATAATAGGAAGCACTACCAAACAACTTAACACACTTAAAAGTGCAGATGGAAGGAGAACAATCAGAAAGGAAATGACCCCAGGTGCATTGAGTGAAAACAAAGCCCTGGAATGTCTTGGGAAGAATACGATGAGGGAAAAAAGCACAGACATAGAAATGACGTTATGGCAGGAAATGGCTTAAGTTGCTCATGGGATAAAATGTTCATTAGTAATACATAAGCATGGCTGTCTCGTGCCTCAGAAATAGCTCAATTGGTTTTGTTTTCTCAAGGTTGGCTGTAAATTAATTTTATCACTGAGCATCACTATGACTTGATTATTTGTGAATCAAATGAGGATGACCAGAAAGACACTGCACGATGGGTAACGTTACTGTAACACTGACTGTAAGAACGCAAGACCACAAGAAAACACGTACAATCACGTTGAATACCGCGTTTGTCGGCTAACATTTCCAGGAGTGTAAACATCTTGTGGTTATCATCAAAATCTACTTAGACGTTTACATGTTATTGACCTAGAACGGTGCATTTTACGATAAGTGTAATTTGGTGCCCCAAGGACCCAGAAGCTAGCCGTCTAGATGAGAAGGAAATCCATTTGAGTTCTCCGATGCATATTTCTGCATAACGTTAGTGTTCTGTCAGACGTCCAAGAGCCAAAATGCCACATGACCGTCAGCTCCGTCGTTAAGGTCATAATGAAGATACATTTATATAATGTTAACCTTGTGCTGTTAATTTCAAATTAGCTTACTGGGAAGGTAACGTTAAATGAGTAATCTGATGTAAAACATGTGCTCATGACACAAGCTACATCGCTAGCTCAGAGCTCCTGTTAGCTTATCCGTTATGTTCTTTCCCTTATCATTTTCGACTGGCATGCATAAGACAACCATCTCTGTCATTAACATCACGCAATACCTCATTACTGCAAAACAGGTTTATAAATTAAGCATCCCAACATAACGATGTACAATGACAGCAACGGGGAAAATGAATGGGGGTTGGGCTATTGACAACTGAAATGTGCACTGCTTCCGCATTTGAACCAGATGATAACCTGAGCGCAAGCAATCCGACTCACCTGGCTATAGTGCACCCTGAAAGGTTTCAGATAGTTGGAGTCAGTGCACGGAACCACCTGGAGATTATTTATCTGCTCCATAGCTCACAAATAGCTGCACACCGGGGTTTTCCTAACAGCGGAGAGCACAGCCGCAGAATACAGTTGAGGGCAAACATAGAGATGAGGCAAATATCTACGGAAGCCGCGAAGTGCTTAATAACACGCTAAAGCTCTGGGTGCGTGCTTGAGAACCCCAATTTGCCTTAGCCGCATAAATTAAATATGTTCAGTGAGAGTGTAAGGTAAAATACAAATAATAACTACTGAACTACTAACTTGCTACTGGTACTGAACATTATTGAAATGATCAAAGCGACTTTGAACGCTAAAAACGTTTACACCAAATAGCCTACATTGCTCAGGCATAAGTACAAAGGGACAAAGACAAAATCCACACAACAAAGTGCCCGTCTATTAATATACAACTAGCCTACAAGATAGGCCTAATCTTATTCAAGCGCCTTGGTTGTGTTTACCGCGCACACCTGGCGCGCTTCAGTGTGTCTTAATTAAGTGTAGTTATTAACCTACTCTAGCCTCTTCCCGCCGAGTGTTTTCCCGTCACTGGATAGCCCGCAGTCGACGGCCATAGAATCATGCAATATATCCTATTACTGTATGATAGACCAATTAGTAGGAAAACACCTGGGCGTTTTGGGATAGATTATGGCCTACAAAAGGCCAAAGATTAGCCTATGTAGAAAGGCTGGTTTGGGCTCAACAAAAAAACAAAAACAAAAAACCTGACTTCCTATACGGATTTCTGGGCAACGTCAACGTCATTGCAGCATTTTTGTATTGAAACTGTGGAGGAAAGCAACATATGACAAGGGGTTGTTGTGTAGTGAACTGTGCAAACAGAGTTGGAAATGGCATCAAAATGTTTAACATACCTGAGGCATCCATTTCAAGTAACTTGCATCTGTAATGTCAAATATGTATGTAGACAAAGGCTCAAATATGTAAAATTATGTTTGGTTAGGCCTATATGTTGAGTGGGTGTGTGCAAGTCTTGCCTACAGAAGAGGGATTAGTAGACTAACAACAGGTAATAAACAGTACATTTAAACTGGGCTTAATGGTTATTCTATTACGATAGATGGCTTTACGCCCCGGGTTTGCGTGCGCAGCCGCAGTGCTTGAAATATGAAATCCAGGGCTATAGCCTACATGTCAATTATCTCTTTCTCTGTAAAACATATTTGATATTGATACAGAGTAGGCTAATTGAGTATTGACTAATCATTTTTCTAAACATTAAAGTTAGGCTATGTTCAATAGTTTTTGAAGTCTGAATGGTTTTGAAACATTGCACTCAAATATTTAAGCCAGTGGACTGCACTTCTTCAAGTCAAATATGCATTCACATTCTTAAATTAGAATTTTACAGAATTCCAATCATTAACTTCCAGTGACTGTTACTTACAAGTAAAAAAATCATGCCCAAGCAGAAATACAGCCTTCAATCAAAAACTGCCTTCATGGGTTGTTTTAAGGCCAGAGTATACTACAAAATAACAATGCTAAATAAAATCTGTATCCAAAAACATTTGAACAACACACATTCAGCTGCACCAGACAGTGCAGAGAAGAAAACAGATTTGTTTGGGTTCTCTATTGATATCCTGAAGCGTTCACTAATTGTTCCTTCCCTTACTTCGACAGGTTTCTCGACTCATTGGTGCCGGGGATTTGCATGTGGTTTAAGTTGTCTGACTTCAAAAGGCATTTTGATAGCAACAATGCCAAGGTCTGTAAAGAGATTATTTCTGGGCAAAAAGCATTTTCTTCAGATTAAGATTTTATCTCAAACTGTGTTAATTAAAATGGCAGAGTGACTAAGGCACTATGATTGAACTAGTTCTGTCCTTTCTATTTATGAAGGCAGGCTTTAGACAGACAGGCTATTCATGCAGATATTATATAGGTTATAGCTACTAACCATATAGGCTGCAAAAAATAGATCTTGGTTCTCTCTCTCTCTTTCTCTCTCTCTCACACACACACACACACTACATGCACAAACTATGGCAGGGAGACATACAACTCTCCCACTTTCTTCTCCTCTCCTAATAAACTTAGCAGATAATGCTAATCTGATGGCCTCTGAGCCCCAATACTCTAGAATATTTAAGAAAGGCCAGCTGGAACCAAAACATGCGCTCTAAATGCCCCCTTCAAGTGAGGAAGCTGTAGCCGTCTTGTATATGATCTAATGGCCTTTCAGGCTGCAGGGGTTAGTTGTCTGTGTGTGTGTGTGTGTGTGTGTGTGTGTGTGTGTGTGTGTGTGATGATCACTTTGGCTGTCTTATCTGACCATATGCCCAGGCTTAGGCTACATATAAACCAGCTGGCTTGGATTAGGTTTCCTTCCTTCCCCTTACATTCCCCTCGATAACACACTCCCCTGGCCAACATCCCTTTTCTGTTCCTAATGGTGAATGACACAGGTATGTCCTCAGCTCTGTAGAAGTGTAGATCAGGATGTGTTTTGGTTGTTGTTGCTGCTGTCGTTGTTGTTTTTACAGGGCTTTACTGTTATGTCAAGTATGTCCATATACATCAACTAATGCTTGCTACCCCTCATCAAACAGGAGTGAAAACATAATAGATTCTGTTGTCGGCCACAGCACACCAAGACACTTCATGCTTTGCCCCTCTGAGGAACAGTGGGCTGAAAATAGACTTAAAATGTCCCAATTTCGGCTGCCAAGCATTAAAGGTAATGACAAAAATAAGACTGTTGGGGTATTTTTGTCCACGGTCTCTTTCACTCTGTCAAATGGCAGGGTAGCAAAGGGAAGGTTTGAGCAGACGGATTAGTGCTCGCCTGATGACTGCTTTGACAAACAACAGTGCAAGCATCCATGCTGCTGCATCATAGGACATTTGGTCAAATCACATCACCAAACGGTCAGCGTGTGTTTGTGACCTTGTCCACATCAGCAGACACAAAGCATGAGAGAGACTGAAATAGAGAGAGAGACAGACAGAGAGAGATAGAGAGAGGGACAGAGGGAGAGAGAGAGAGTTTACTAACTAGGGGCTGACAATTTTTTGTCGTATTCAGAAGTAGAGCAGTGGGTAATTGCTCAGCAAGGGCGCCGCCCTAAGGGCCCTCTGTGGGATTGCGGGTCAAGGTCACAGACAGAACAGCAAGTATGCCATTGTTCCACGTTCCCCAGGGTGACATGAGAGAAAAGAAGTCATCGCGCACCCAAGTGGCAGAGGAGGGATCCCCCTGCTCTCTGGTGGCTAGTGGAGTCTTTGAAAGGGAACACCAGCAGCGCACACGCCCTTATGTATTGCTTAAATTAAGATCAATGGCCCTTGCACCATTTTGTTATTTATTTATTTTTTAAATGACAATTTAAGTACCTTAAATCTGTTTATTTGTTTTTCATATACTACCTGACTGTAGTGTCTTTTGCAGGGTCATATCCTTGAATTTCCCCTTGGGGATCAATAAAGTATCTATCTATCTATCTATCTATCTATCTATCTATCTATCTATATCCTGCTTTAAATCCACTTTCAATGGTCCCGATAGCTCTGATCAGGCCTCTACCCACAATATCTGTTCATTTATGTCTTTTACTTTATATGAAAACTGGCCATTTAGGCCCACTCTGTCACACTCATGTCCCACTCTGTCTTCAAAAATAATTACAAATGCTCTGTTTGTAGTCACCTGCTTTCTCATAACAGTGGCGCCCATTGGAAGCTTAATCTCTACAGGGCAAGCAAAAGCTTTCCTATCCCACAAGTGATTTCGTGCAAGTGTCCTGCAACATAGGCATAACATACAGTGTCTTACTCCTTGCCTATTCACACACACACACACACAAAATGCAGCCCAGGGTTAGAACGTTCGCCTCCCATTCCCACCCATGCTACTGTAGCAGAATATTGTTGTCCTGTGAGCCCCACCTCTGTGACTACATATCCCTTCTACTGGGTGTGTATTTTTTTTGAGAGGGTTGGTGCAAACACCCCACCTCACCCCAGCCCCCCCCACCCCCCCCCCCCCCCCCCCCCCATTCCTAGTAATCAGCTACAAATCACATTTTCATCATTAGTCATTGCACATTTTAGAAAATTGTGATAAGCTAATAGAACAGGTCGAGCCCTGTTCCTGGGTGGGCCTCCTTGGAAGGCATCTTTCAGAGGTTGACGCAATGTGGCAACAGTGGGGCATTAGCGCTTGCTCTAACAATAACAGCAATCAGCACGATCACAGCTGCCACAAGGGACTGAGAGGGAGAGAAGAGTGGAGAGGAGGGCAGGGGAAGGGTCTGAAGTTGGAAAGCCCGGCCGGGGTGCGGAGCCGAGAGGAAACCATGGTCCTCTCACAGGACGGCCTGTTTCTTCAGTAGCTGGGGAGTTGAGGGTAGAGGCGGTGGGGGTGGTGGGGTGGTGATGATGAGAGGAGTTGTGTTGGTTCAGAGGGAGGCGAGGAGGCGAACAGGAGCTGGCGGTTGGTGGTGGAGGGATGATGTCACCCTTCTGGCCAGAGCGCAGCCGCGATGACAACTCCCTCGCACAACATTCCGCGGCTCCCAATCTCGCTCCGCCAGCTTCCTCCCGGGCCGAGGCTGGTCTCCCACCCTCCATACACAAGGCAGGATGTAACACTTTTCGCTGGCTGATTTACATTCAAATAAACACTGCCAGACGAAACAATGTGCGTCTGAAAAAGCATGCGGGCAGCCCTTTCTTCTCGGCGGGGGCAATTGATATTGGACGATTGGCCCAAGCTGCTGCGCTCCGATAAGCGTCTGAGAGAGGGAAGGAACGGCTTCGCCTCGAAGGCCGGATTGGGCTGGAGACACAAAGTGGTCCTTGGTGCCACTCCACAAGATGAAGGAGAGGTTCTCCCCGAGGTCAAGAGGCCTAGGGGGTTGCGGTCGAAGGGGAAGATGGCGTTGGCTGTGGCGGTGGTGGAGGAGGGCAGTGGTCCAGGAGATTGTTCACAGCTCGGTCGAGCTCCTTGGCGTGACTGAGGGGTATAAGCATGGCATTTGTGGAGATTACTATGGGTTAGATCCCTTCTTATTTAAGCTTGTGTTTTAGGTTGCACCTCAGGACTTGCTTCTGAGTTCATCAATCACAGCAGTCTGCTATACCCCTATATCCCCCTAACCCAAGACCCCAAAAACAATACAGCACAGCCGTATGTAAAAAAAAAAAAGACCAAGACTGGGGCCAAATTTTTTATTGTCTGTGTGTGTGAGTTTGTGTGTGCAAATTGTTCACGAAACAACATACCGTGAGTCAAGTATCATTAAGATGCACTAGCCACCGAGACCACTCAGGGGCAGGAGTCAGGAAGAGAGCAGAAAGAGAGAGTGTCCTATCAGAGGCTGGTGTCATGTCCAGATCATGAGGGGACCTCGCGAGAGAGGGCCTTATCTCTCCCCTTGCCTCCTCACGTCCCCCCTGCAGCCCAGTGTGCTAATCCTTCCCATCTGTGAGCACCCTGAGGTGAGAGCTTGCCGCTGGACTCGCCGTCGCTCCAAATTAGGCCTCACAGCGCTCCGACACAAGCCAGGATCTCGGAGCCAGCCCAGTAACACGGACGGGTCACGCACTCTCATTCTGTCGCTCCCTAGTGCCTCTTGGCTTTCGCCCACTCCACTCGTCTTCAACTTTCTTTCAGTCTCTCTCTCTCTCTCTGATTTCTCTCCATCTTGTTTGCTAACCCTTTCTCATTCTTTGATCTCTTGCTATCACTCTTTTCCATTTCTCTTGCACTACTACTTTTGCACTCGCTCACACACAGACTTACACACACACACGCACACATACATACACACACACACAAACATGCAAACTTCATTTGTGATAGTCTATCCGTAGTTAATTTATCAGCTGGTCATGCTAGTGTCTAGTGGAGGTGAGGGACGAGTGGTGGTGGTCGAGTAGGACGAGCAGGGAGTTAAGCAGGGATTTTATTTTGGATGCGGATGACAGGGCGAGGCCTCTGAGAATGCACTTCACCAAGGTGCCTGACTGCGGCGTCTCTACAAACTGCCCCAGGGGCGCACGCGCACACACACACACACACACATGGTGGGTCAACCCACCAGGCCACTACAGCCGGGACGGCCGGACGCCAAGCCAAGACGCTTCCTAAATCCCTCAGCGCGACCACTGGCCACCTAACACATGCAGTTCAAAATAGCTCAGTAGATTTGCAGACGGGCCCAAAAAAAAAAAAGAAAAAAGAACAGGGTTACTGTATCCCCTAGCACTGTAATGGAATTTACTGGAGAGGCCTGACCTTAATAATCCTGAGAATCAATAACAGAACTGTTCCCCCTCTCACTGATAACACTGATAAGGGAAGAAATTAACTTCTCGCTCTCTCTGATCATCATTTCGACATACATGCATTGTTTCTGGGTTGTCTTTTGCCTTAATGTTACTACACTCTTTCATTGCTGCGGAAGTGTGGAGCTTGAGTCCGTCATGAAAATGAAAAAGCTCGAGAAAGGCTTTCAGGCTCTTTCCACGGACTCCCATCTTACAGCCATAAAAACGTTTATGACTGACCCCGACCAGACCTGACGGGGACCTGGGGTCTCACTCCTAATCTGTTTATGATCCCCAGTGCAGAGCTCTGTGGGTAGGGGTCAATTTGGGCTCTAACTCACTTTGAAATGTAGCAAAATTAGTTCCCCAACCCAACAAAAGAGCTTTCAAGAGCTGGCTTGGTAATTTACACAAAACTCGACTCACAGTGCCAAAATATTTATATGTACTACTACTAATAATAATAATAAGAAGAAGAAGAAGAAGAAGAAGAGAAGAGGGCTCAAATGAGACATTTAGTTTCATTCATTCATTCCTTCATTCAGTTAGTCAATCATTCAGTCACTCACATGGCCACCAACTCTCTCGCTTGCTAAATCAGTCGTCTGTGCGGCAGGAGATAAAAGGCAGCGCTATAGGCAAAAAGCAATCACTGAACGTGTGGAAGAAGTGGCACGCTAGTTTAGTGAGGTGGCAGTTTTACTACAGGGGCAGCCGTAGCCAGGGGCTCGGAGTCGAGCTGAGCGGGGCCGCAGGGAGCCGCCGTACGTGACACCATGCGGGCAGGTGTTGGGCGTGTGTGCGACCAGCAGAGTGGGGGTCCGGGGGGGTCCGGAGGGCTGGGGTGGGGGTGGTGGATGGATGGAAGATGTGGGGTTGGGAGTGGTGGGGCGTGTGTGTGTGTGTGTGGTAGGGTGTGGGAGAGGGTAAGAATGGCCACCGCCTGTCACATCAAACGAGTCCCTCGCCTCTCCTCCATTTCCAGGTAGGGCCTAAATAAAGGCAACTTGATCCGTGTGGAACTCGTGTCTCGTGAATAGGCCTTCAAAGCAGCGGCCCTGCCGTTCATCCAAGGCCTTTGTAATGGAAACCTCCACTGTTATTTTGTACACCCCAACCCCCCTCCTCCACCCTCCACCTCTCATCTCAAACCCCGTCCCACCCATCCAGCACTGCCACGATTACTACCATGTCGTATTTTCAGACTGGGCTATTATTGTCCCCCCCCCCCCCCCACCCCTCTCCACCTCACCACCCAGCCTCCCTACCCCGGATGTGTTTGCTGCAGACAAGGTCAGAGAGAAATCCCACTTTTGTGTCTCCATTCTAGGCTCACAAGAATGAGCTGCCCCACCCAACCATGCATTAAATAACAAAACAACCCCCCCCACACACACACACACACACACAAAAAAAAAATCCCATTATGTACTCGGCAAAACCCGGCATTCGTCTTTAGCTACAAATAGCACCCACGACACGGCAGCAAGGAGGTGGCGGGAGAAAGAGAATGCGCAAAAGGCACAATGAGTTCCAGCGCATGGTTGTCCACCTAGGAGAGAGAAGGCGGGTGGGGCGGCACAATGAGTTCCAGCGCATGGTTGTCCACCTAGGAGAGAGAAGGCGTGTGGGGCGGGAGGCTGAGGGCAGAACAAGCAGACCTGGGTGGGGATATTTTTGGGAGCGAGGGGTCAAACGAGCCCAGAAAGCACTGAGACAGAGGCGATTTCAGCAGCAGCAGCAGCAGGGGTCTGGACTGATTATTGGACCTCCAAACTGGCAGGGCCCCCACGGAACCTTGATCCCCCCTGAGCCCACCACGCCACCCACCCCCCAACCACCTCCACCCTCCGCCTCAATTTACTGTGGGACAGCTGCCTGCCTCCTTTAACCCTTGCTGAAAAAGGGGGGCTATTTTAACTGGCCAATGAAACTCAAATCCCATTGTTTTCAACCACACGCTTACTCGACAAACAGCCTTTGAGTGATCACTACTAGTCGCAAACAATGTAGTTTTTTAATTGTGTGTGTGTGTGTTTGTGTGTGTGTCTAAATGTAATATACAGTTGGTCACGCTCTGTGAGTACAGGTTTGTAAGTGTGTGTTGACGTATGAGTGTGTGTGTGTCTAATGGACTGTGTGTTTATGTGGGATGCGTGATGACTTGCACTCTGGCGTCACCATGGGAATGCACGTTTCCCCTGCTAATTAGCTGCTTGAATGGGCCAGTGGAGAGGGCCGTTAATGACTCGTAACCTGACCCACAACCACCATCAGGCCAGGGCCCTTCTGTGTGTGTGTATAAGTGTGTGTGTGTGCGGTAGGGGGTAGAGACAGAGTGGAAAAAGTGAGCCAGAGAGCGGCGCACAAAAGCGTGGCATGTGACACACTAAACCAACTGTACAAACGTAGGCATGACAGAGGCATGTCACCCACCCAACCCCCCTTCCCCTTACACACACACACACACACACACACACCATCACCACCATGGCTGTCTAATTCCAGAAGCCATTATCTGTCCTGGTATCCACAGAGGAGGTAGTGTGTGTGTGTGTGTGTGTGTGTGTGTGTTGTATGTGTGTATGTCCATACTGTGTCTGGACTCTTGTATGTAATGTATCTGTGAGGTTATAGCGGTCCTGCTTGTGTGTATGAATGAGTAAACTGTAACCTATACAGTGCGAGTGCATGTATGTGTGTGCATGTGCGTGCGTGCATGTATGTGTGTGTGTGTGTGTGTGTGTGTGTGTGTGTGTCTATGGTGCTCTGGTTAATGGCAGTGGTCTAGTTGTGGTAATGGTGACTGCAGGCTATGGTGGAGGATAATGGTTGCCCAATGATAGAGCGGCCCTGCCATGACTGCAGCTGGGGTCATTATCTCCCAGTCACACTATCATAATTACTGCCTCTGTCACCTCACTGGTATGCTAATCACACGCTACGCACTAGTCACATGACTTCTCTTCATTTTCTTCCTCTCTCAGCAACCACCCCATAGACACACACACACATCTCTGTCTTTGTCCTTCTCCCTCTTTTACCACACTTTATCTCTCTCTCTCTGTCTCTCTGTATGTCTCTTCCATCTCCTTATTTTTTTTCTCTGTCCTCCCAATATCCTCCCAATATCCTTTTCTTACTTTCTTTCTATCTCTGTCACTCTTTTCCTCCATCTCCTTCTCTTTTTCTCTCCCTGTCCCTCCACCTCCCCCCTCCCCCTATTCTTCACTAGCCTATTTCTAATCATGTCCATCAGAATGCAGACACGTAGCTCTTCAGCTCCCCATCAGCTTCCCAACGGATGACAGAAACCTCCCCAAAATTTTAACTGTCCGTCAAAATGATAGAGAACCCAAGGACGGATTGGCCTCTAATTGGCTTAGACATTTTGGTTTGACCTGGCTTTGACATCGTCTACCCCTACATGGGCCAAGTTAGCAACATGGTAGTTCACAATTTCAACTTTGCAAATAATCTCAGAAATGCAGTAGATTTGCATGCAGTGGATAGATTTTCTGATTCTACTATGCATATATTTTAAAAAGAAAATAGAACTTACAGTAGAACTACATCAGCAGGTGGTGCTTGAGGCAGGTATGAGAGAAGCTCAAAGGGCTAACAGAAGACGCATTTGCATGTAGAAACCCGAAATAAATAGATAACCAGGCTGTATTTTGGTTACAATTAAAGGGTAATTGAGAGATGCAGGAGGTTTTAGTAGGCAGAATCATAAATGAGTATGCTTACTGCAAAACAGTCCAAAGGGTTTCTTCTTCTCTTATCTGGGGGAAAGGTGGAGGAGGGGGGGTTGCTGTGTGAGGAAGGGGGATATGGTAGTGTGGCTTCTAAGATACGATCTGACTTACTTCACTTGCGTTGTGTGATTGCAGTTTGTGATTGAATGTTTGTATTTGTAACACCACTAAATTAATAGAATAAAGGGGTGTTAAACCCCTCTCTCTCTCTCTCTCTCTCTCTCTCTCTCTCTCTCTCTCAGTATGTTCTGACTGTGGTTATGTCTGGGAGACTGGAAGGAGTCGTAAAGCATGCTAGATAGAGGGATGGCTTGTGACGAGCAGTCAGGACGGAAGGCTTTGATCTTGTCTGGGTGGTGCTGCACGGGTCTGGTGGTGGGGAAGCAAAGCCAGCCGTGGCACCATCTCAAGCGACAGGGTCCGACAGCTCAAGGACGTTATTAGCAGACTGGTCTCCTGGCCAGAGTGCTCTGAGCCCCCCCCCCCTCTCCTCTCGGCAATTCAATACCCCCCACCTCTCTCTCTCTCTCTTTCTCTCTCTCTCTCTCTCTACCTCTCTCTGCTTGTCCCCTCTCCCTTGGCTCCTCTGGGATGGCTGCAGCAGTGTCAATGGCTCTCGTTTGCGGCTGTAAAACTGTCACACTGGTTGTCAGGGGCTGTGAAATTGTCCTGTGCTTTGGCTCAGCCCCTCCACAACCAATTCTTCCTACTTTGTCTGTGTCAGTGTGTCTGCGTACGTGTGTGTGTGTCTGTTTGTGAGCGAGTGAGTGTGCGTGCGTGTGTGTGTTTGAGTGTATGAATGTGTGTGTGTGTGTGTGTGTGTGTGTGTGTGTAAGCTTCTCCTTCCCTCCATTCCACAGCTCATTAATGAATCTGGGTCTTGGGTATTCCAGAAACACCCTTAAATTAATTGTTGAGGAGGAGAATTTATTAACACATGACGAAAACAGTTCCACGCGCTTGCAACGCCACTAGCACTCATTTACACCTCCCGCGTCTGGGAGCACATGGAGCGGGGGGGGGGGGGGAGATTTTGAGTAGGAAAGATAAAGCATAATCTACGAAAAAGACAGAGCCCAGGAAAACAACATTCCTGTTTGAAGTGACAAAATCCTCAGGAGTATTCCAGGTCACAGCTGCTAAACGTGTCGCTGCTGCCTTTTAAAGACGTGGTGACATCTCACTGGGAAAATGACACATTGTGATGAGAAGCATCGGGAGAACTTTTCATTACATTCTTCATTCAGGGTTTCTTTTTTTTTTAAACCTAAATCTGGTGTTGCGTAAAAAAAATATTTAGATGTTGTTTGTTTTAGTCATAACATAGTTGAATTTGAAATAAGCTTAAGGTTAGTGTTTAAAGCTCTATGTTGATTTTTTTTTTTACATAAACTGGTAAAGTTTACATAAACCAATTTCTCTTTTACGTATCTTCCAGGCCATCGATCAGTAGACCAAATGGAGATGTTAGTCATGTCAGCTGTGTAAAAGGTGAAAAAAACACCTACTGGCTCACTACCAGTCACCTATACTCATGCCCGCTGGCACACGCAAATACACACACACACACACACACACAGACTTGATGCCAAGTGACTTAATGCCAAGTGAGAGTCTACAGCCAATGAGTGTGTGTTGAATAGACGGAGGTATTGTACCAGTTTGCTATAAGGTAAATCTCCATGACACCAAGGGTGAAAAACATTGTTATTCAGGCTGGGTGCCAATTCGAGTCGATGTTTAAACACAAGAAGACAAGTTTGAGCACAGTATAGCCGCGCTAATATACTGTATGCTTCAACAGGGGAAGGTAATGTGAGTTGCTATTGTTGTTTTCCATTGGCTGGTAATCCATAAATGTTAAATGTTTGTTAAGGTTAGTAAGGTAATGTTAGTCATAATTGTTGTAATAACTTGTATTACTGGGTTTCGTCCATTTAAAGTAAAAATCTTCACTGTTCACATTTTCTGGTTGTTTTTTTTTTCACACCTCGATTACTGTGAACTGCGCGGAGAATGCTATATGATACCAACGACGAAACATTATTCTTCTTCTGAAAATACTCCAGAACAGTTTTCAGACAGTTACAGAGAACATCAAAGTTATTGGCATATAAGTTAACGCAATTGGCATATTCAACCTAAACTTCAAACTGAATCGTACTGGAGGAGCCAATTATAAGGTCAGTTTCCATACCGATCTGAACTTGTCAATAAGTTACCAAGGGTGCTATAGCAACAATATCCAGCAAAAAGAGTCCGGAGCTAATATTTTAGCACTTTAGCTAAATCCCACAGTCCCAATAAACCACGGATCAAAACCAGGAAAAAATGTTGTTTTAAATCTTTCTCACATATGTCCTAGCCTTGAAAAAAAAAAGATGGCGGCCAAATACTGTACATGGTCACAAACTGGTTGTCGCACAAATACATTCTGAAGCCATGAATGAAGGCTTCTGAGGGTTTCTTGTAGTGTGCTAAATTTAACTAAAGGGTGGCTGGACCACCTGGTCATGTCTACAGTGTGAGACAGGCGACCTCTCCTGGACACATGGCTGAACTCCAGTCTCTCTCTCACACACACACACACACACACACACACAAACACCACAAAAGCCCTTTTCAGCCGAGTTAAACTGCGTCTATCGACCCCCTCACGCCTCGCCCAGTGAAACAGCCACACCTGAGCCAAACAAGGGCAGTGGCAGGCAGCCTTAAATCTCTCAAAGACTGGGAGACAAGTCTCCCCCGGGTGCCCCCTCCACTCTCCTGTGCAGCACACGGACCTTCATGTGGTGCCATGAGGGGTAGGAACAATCTTTCAAGAGCCAAACAACATGGCCTTGAGAGAGAGAGAGAGAGAGAGAGAGAGAGAGAGAGAGAGAGAGAGATATGCAGGGGAGAGTCAGGTGGAGACCAAGGGCCAAATACACACTCAGTTAGCATCTCCTGAGACCCCTGACCATCCCTCTCTCTTTTTCTTTCTCTCTCTCTTTCCCTTCTCCAACTCTGTTTGTGTCCCTCTTCTCCTTTTCTCGCCATCTGTGTACAACAGGCCAAGCAGACTCTCCCAACTGTACAGCACAGCGGCAGTAAATAAAGATGCCGTTCTCAAGTGACTCCCTCGAGGTCCGTTTCCTGTGCTGCCTTCAGAAAGAGGGCCAATATTATTGCACCACCCCACCCCACCCCCCGGCACCTTCCCCTCTAACCCCCCCCCACCCCCTTCGGTCGACCCCTACTGCACCACTGCCGCTCCCCGGAGGCAAAAGAATGAAAGTCATTGTGCTGTGGGCATAATGCGGCCTTCCTCTTGGGTCCACTTTAGTGCAGCAGGACACAGACAAGATGGGGGTGGGGGTAGGTGGTATTTTTTCAGCCAGGCTTTCTCTCGGGCCCTGCAGAACCAGGAACTGGGAACAGGGAACTGGATAGTGTGCTGTGCGCTGCTATGGACGCACCCTGCTGTCAGTAGCCAGCCCCCCGCCACCAACATCACCTCCCTCACTGCCCACTGCTTCTAGGAGATAGGGCCCTGCGATAAAGCCAGTAGGGTGAGCTAATACCACCAGTGTGTGTATATGTGTGTGTGTGTGTGTTGGTATGGACTGTATGTATGTGTGTACCTATGTCGGTTTGTGTGTGTGTGTGTCTGTGTGTACAGTAAGTAAGCTTGTGTGTGTCCCTCTCTGTCTCTCTCTCTCTCTCTCTCTGAGTGAGTGCAAAATCTAGGCCATGTTTGTGTTAGTTTATAGTGCATGCTTGTGTAATTGTGTGTGTGTACAGTATGTGTGTTTGAGTGTGTGTGTGTGTCTCTCTCTCTGTAAATGTGTGCAGTATGTAGGCCATGTTTGTGTGAGGGTATTGTATGCCTGTTTGTGTAAGAGTATGTGTGTGTGTGTCTGTGTGTGTATGTTTGTGGGTGTGTGCCTGAGTGACCCAACCGGGACCGGAGGGTCAACGAAAGGAACAGGCGGAGTGCTGTCAGCGCTGAGAACGTTGGGCGCAGACGCATGTCTGTCAGCCCCTGTGATTTCCCATGTTGATAATTGTACGCGTGAGCCAAGAGGGGGCTAAGCTGAGGTTCATGTCGTCACACGTCGGCCCTTGTTCAATTGTTCCGCGCTACACATTTGACGGGAGATAACGGTACGTCTGAGGTCCCAGGGGACGGGCGAGCAATGCTACCAGAGCTTAGCTCATGCCTCTGTTGTTCAGGGCCTTCTATTTAACAATGTACACACTTGGCCATGGGTTAAATGCAGTATAATAGTGGGAAAAAAAAACATCTTTGCTACAAGATCTTAATGCACGCTATAGTGATTCATGGCTTTTGTTTACTGTTTCACAGTATGTCCTTGGTATTATTAGAAGTATGTACTTGGTATTGTTAGAAGTATGTACTTGGTATTATTAGAAGTATGTACTTGGCAATTAGACTGTATGTACTTTGTGTAAACAGAATTGTCGAGCAATAAGCCATTTTTGTCAAGATGTAAGTGGTCGGCTTCTGTATGTTTCCTTTTTAGGTTTGAAGTTGATGATTAGCAAGATGTGAATTAGAAAAGGGTTCAGAAGGAGAAAAGGGCTATCTAGCTATGCTCATCCCACTACCCCCCTAAAACAGTAAATATATGTCTGTCTGTGTGTGTGTGTCCGTGGGGGGGTTGGTGTGTATGTTTGTGTGTGCAGGGGTGGGTGTGTGAAGAAGGAAGGGCTATCTACTATGCTCATCCCCACTCCCAAAAAACACTCACCTAGTGTCTGCTGTTTATGTAACCTAGGGATGAAATCTCATACACAGTTCTGGACCACTGACATGTACGTGTGCTTCTGTGTGTG
>JAGFZM010004775.1:5264-24790 GCA_017657215.1 Limnothrissa miodon | reverse complement strand
TGAGTGTGTGAGAGAGAGAGAGAAAAAGAGAGATAGAGACTCTGTGTGTGTGTAATCAGTGTGTGTACGGCATCCGTCTAATGTGCGCAATTAAAAATATCTGTTTGTGAATTGCTGCCTATCAACACAGAATACTGAAAACACAGCCAGGAGGTTGAAAGCCTAAAATACACAACATGTGGAAAAATGACTGCTAAGAAACAGAGTCAAACATCTTAAAACGCTCAAGTTGAATCTGGGGCAACTCTCAGACAGCAGTCATTCTCCATCCGAAATCAGAACCAAATGGAGGGGGGGCGGGGGGGTTAACAAGAAACACATAGTTGGGCAATACATCTCGCATTCCATAATAGAAGCAAGCGGACCAAGAAATGTTCTGGGAATGTTTGAGGAATGTTCTGGGAATGTTGACCGTTGTCTTCATAATTTCTTAACCAATCAGATAAGAAGCACTCTTCATAGTCCTCTAGCTATGTATGTATGCACTGTGCATGCATGATCCCATAAAAAAACTGTCCTTTTCCAACATAGCTCTTACAAGTTTCACTGAAAGGTTTTCACTTGGGTGGTGAGCCTGTCCACTCAACCTTGTGTGGGCCGTTGTGTAGCAAATAGACACATTTTTTGGTCAGTTAATCAACACAGGAAAAAGGTTTGTGTTTGTTGTAATTGCACTGTCGCTGCACTGTGCCTACCATATCAAACAAATGGACCCAAGGATAACTAGAATGCATTCTCTTGGCAGAAACCGCGAGGTGGACTTGCCACCCCCTCCCCACCAAACCCACCCCCCAACATCTCCGCCAACAACCCCCCTCAACACCTCCTACACCCCTAAACCCCCACCCCAACCCCCCCCCCTCCACCCCCTCCAAAGCCCCCCCCACCAACACCCCCCTACACTCCCTCACCAACCCCCTCAACCCTACTGGCTGTCATTTTAAACACCCGCGCTCACCCTGCCACTTCTTTGAATGTTGGCTGTCATGAAACAGGCCCATGGAACCTGTGGTGACAGACTCTTTTGTGGTGACAGTACTCTTTTTAACTGAACAGCCATTTGTGCGAAATGTGGACTCCACCTATAAGACCTATGCCTCTGAGCAGCTGGTTCACTCCGGAAGGAGAGCCCAGTCTAGCGCAAAATTAGGTTCCTATTTACAACGAACAGCATCACAAACGGTCAAACATGCACCACCTGGAAACAAAAGCATCCGCTTGGCAAAGGACTCCTACTGCGACAGAATGCAAAAAAAAAAAAAAAACATTCTTTCTATCCATTCCTCTCTCCTCTCTCTCTCTCTCCCTGTGGATGCTTGGCACCAGTGGTGCCAACCCAGCAGATTGGCAGCCCAGCTCAGATCAACCCAGCCCAGCACACACAACCAAGGGAGGTTAACACATGCAGGTCAGTGAAGGACAGGGAGAGGCCTCTTCATCCAGTGTCAGGCATCACAGTGGGACCTCAGTAAATCCCAATGTTCCTCCTAAACCCTAAGCCCAAGACATAAATGAGCATGATGTAGCTTCAAGATTGGCTGAATCATGCCAATTACGCCTTTTAGAGTTCATGGTGTGGAGTAACGGGAGACATTTAGATTCCAGCCATTGTCTGTGTGTTTGTGTGGGAGGTGTGTGAGAGTGAGTGTGTGTGTGTACAGGATATGGGGGGCACAGAAGGCAAGAGATCAGGGTGGGCATCTGAGCAGAGCACTCTTCATTTCTCTCTCTCTCTCTCTCTCTCTCTCTCTCTCTCTCTCTCTCACAGAGACGCCAGCAGGGACGAGTGGGTGGCTGAATGACTCAGTGATGCGGATGCTGCTGCCGCTACTGCTGCTGCTGCTGCGGCAGCAAGTCTCACCCTCCCCTGGAGGACTCAGAGGACCAGCCACTTTCCTCGTCTCTCCAGAGGACAACTCACGCAGAGCAATAGCCCCTGGCATTAGGCCTGCTCCACGGCTGGGCAGAATGACCGACACACTTTTCATGATCCATAACAACACATTACAAACTGAACATGTTTCGCTTTTTTTTTTTTCTTCAATGGGCTACTATTTGAAAGGATCTGTACACTTACGGTAGATAAAATGACTTGATCAGTAGTTATTTCACCCTGAATATTAATACATGAAAGAAGTTTCCGAGTTACAAGCCAAGTATGCTACAATCTTTTCAAACAGCCAAAGTGAACTGGGTTGTATATATGCATCTAGGCCACACTAGGCCGTAGTAGCAGCCAGTGGCATACTTCTTTTCTGATCATGACTAGAACAGTCTCCACTTCGGCCTAGGCTATATACCGTTTTATGAAACAGAAACAATCTCTGATAAATAATCTCTGATGAATCTAAGTAGTATGGCTCCAGTTTCAAGGATAACTCACGTGTTGTGTAGATAAAAGTGGGGGGAGGGGGGGTTGCCAAATTATGATGGCCCTAATGAATATGAACATAACGGTAAGCTAATTCATTGATGATCCGTAAGACTGCTGTGCTTCCTAACAATATGACCCTGATCACTCCATCCTGCATACCCCAACTGTGCTGAGGATTCCAGATTTTCCTATCCATTTCCTATCCAGGCCTGTAGGCCTGTAAATAACACATCATCTGTTACCAGCGTGACCTCTGACCTCTCTCTGAGTGCCAGCCCTCGTCAACGGTCTAGACAACGTTATTTAGCCACAGTGCATGGGTGGGTGTCGTCTGCTGAAACAACAGGGTAACGGCACCGCCACCAGTCTAGTCTAACTACTGCTAGCAATGTTGGAGGCTAAGTTTAGAAGATGATAATTTCACCATTGCTGATGCCATTAATGTCAGTCAGTCTCCTACTTCTATTCACAAGCAATTCAATAGCAAAATATTTAAACAATTTTAAACACCTCTTTTTTAAAGTAGGTTATAAAGTTCACAAAAATAGTGTTAAACTCAAGCTAACTTTCTATCTTGTGTCCCACTGACTTAAATAAAAGACCTAGTAGGCCTAGGGTCTGCTTCAAGAAAGCCTTTGTCTTCATTTTTGTGCAAAATTCCTACTTTTGCCATGTGGCCTTTGTGATTTACTGCCTTTGCCTGACTGAAAGATGTTTTACATTGTTTCATGCTGGGATTTTGTTCAGGACTGCAGCCAACGGTAGGCTGCTGCTACGGTGCCGTTTTATGGGCTATAGGCTGGTTCTTTTTCAGTCTCACACATTAATTTTGCAACTTCAACTTATTTTCAAACATGTAACTCAATAATCAAAATATATTAGAACGTATTCTACATTCATACCACAAGAAACAGTCACTTTTAAGCAAGAGGAAATCGCTTTTGAGTGTAACCTATGCTTCATAGCACTGTCTGATCTCGGCGCACTGTTAAATGCGAACTGCACCGGATGACAGTAATGATGCACGTCAAGGGAACTGACTGTACGATCAATTCCACGCATGCCACAGCCTGGCAGCGGCGGATGCTGGTGACACAGGCAAACCCCGGTTAAAGGGTATAATGGAATGAGGAGAGGGCTTTGAGTCTCGGTTCTAAATAATAGGAAGCACTACCAAACAACTTAACACACTTAAAAGTGCAGATGGAAGGAGAACAATCAGAAAGGAAATGACCCCAGGTGCATTGAGTGAAAACAAAGCCCTGGAATGTCTTGGGAAGAATACGATGAGGGAAAAAAGCACAGACATAGAAATGACGTTATGGCAGGAAATGGCTTAAGTTGCTCATGGGATAAAATGTTCATTAGTAATACATAAGCATGGCTGTCTCGTGCCTCAGAAATAGCTCAATTGGTTTTGTTTTCTCAAGGTTGGCTGTAAATTAATTTTATCACTGAGCATCACTATGACTTGATTATTTGTGAATCAAATGAGGATGACCAGAAAGACACTGCACGATGGGTAACGTTACTGTAACACTGACTGTAAGAACGCAAGACCACAAGAAAACACGTACAATCACGTTGAATACCGCGTTTGTCGGCTAACATTTCCAGGAGTGTAAACATCTTGTGGTTATCATCAAAATCTACTTAGACGTTTACATGTTATTGACCTAGAACGGTGCATTTTACGATAAGTGTAATTTGGTGCCCCAAGGACCCAGAAGCTAGCCGTCTAGATGAGAAGGAAATCCATTTGAGCTCTCCGATGCATATTTCTGCATAACGTTAGTGTTCTGTCAGACGTCCAAGAGCCAAAATGCCACATGACCGTCAGCTCCGTCGTTAAGGTCATAATGAAGATACATTTATATAATGTTAACCTTGTGCTGTTAATTTCAAATTAGCTTACTGGGAAGGTAACGTTAAATGAGTAATCTGATGTAAAACATGTGCTCATGACACAAGCTACATCGCTAGCTCAGAGCTCCTGTTAGCTTATCCGTTATGTTCTTTCCCTTATCATTTTCGACTGGCATGCATAAGACAACCATCTCTGTCATTAACATCACGCAATACCTCATTACTGCAAAACAGGTTTATAAATTAAGCATCCCAACATAACGATGTACAATGACAGCAACGGGGAAAATGAATGGGGGTTGGGCTATTGACAACTGAAATGTGCACTGCTTCCGCATTTGAACCAGATGATAACCTGAGCGCAAGCAATCCGACTCACCTGGCTATAGTGCACCCTGAAAGGTTTCAGATAGTTGGAGTCAGTGCACGGAACCACCTGGAGATTATTTATCTGCTCCATAGCTCACAAATAGCTGCACACCGGGGTTTTCCTAACAGCGGAGAGCACAGCCGCAGAATACAGTTGAGGGCAAACATAGAGATGAGGCAAATATCTACGGAAGCCGCGAAGTGCTTAATAACACGCTAAAGCTCTGGGTGCGTGCTTGAGAACCCCAATTTGCCTTAGCCGCATAAATTAAATATGTTCAGTGAGAGTGTAAGGTAAAATACAAATAATAACTACTGAACTACTAACTTGCTACTGGTACTGAACATTATTGAAATGATCAAAGCGACTTTGAACGCTAAAAACGTTTACACCAAATAGCCTACATTGCTCAGGCATAAGTACAAAGGGACAAAGACACAAAATCCACACAACAAAGTGCACGTCTATTAATATACAACTAGCCTACAAGATAGGCCTAATCTTATTCAAGCGCCTTGGTTGTGTTTACCGCGCACACCTGGCGCGCTTCAGTGTGTCTTAATTAAGTGTAGTTATTAACCTACTCTAGCCTCTTCCCGCCGAGTGTTTTCCCGTCACTGGATAGCCCGCAGTCGACGGCCATAGAATCATGCAATATATCCTATTACTGTATGATAGACCAATTAGTAGGAAAACACCTGGGCGTTTTGGGATAGATTATGGCCTACAAAAGGCCAAAGATTAGCCTATGTAGAAAGGCTGGTTTGGGCTCAACAAAAAAAACAAAAACAAAAAACCTGACTTCCTATACGGATTTCTGGGCAACGTCAACGTCATTGCAGCATTTTTGTATTGAAACTGTGGAGGAAAGCAACATATGACAAGGGGTTGTTGTGTAGTGAACTGTGCAAACAGAGTTGGAAATGGCATCAAAATGTTTAACATACCTGAGGCATCCATTTCAAGTAACTTGCATCTGTAATGTCAAATATGTATGTAGACAAAGGCTCAAATATGTAAAATTATGTTTGGTTAGGCCTATATGTTGAGTGGGTGTGTGCAAGTCTTGGCTACAGAAGAGGGATTAGTAGACTAACAACAGGTAATAAACAGTACATTTAAACTGGGCTTAATGGTTATTCTATTACGATAGATGGCTTTATGCCCCGGGTTTGCGTGCACAGCCGCAGTGTTTGAAATATGAAATCCAGGGCTATAGCCTACATGTCAATTATCTCTTTCTCTGTAAAACATATTTGATATTGATACAGAGTAGGCTAATTGAGTATTGACTAATCATTTTTCTAAACGTTAAAGTTAGGCTATGTTCAATAGTTTTTGAAGTCTGAATGGTTTTGAAACATTGCACTCAAATATTTAAGCCAGTGGACTGCACTTCTTCAAGTCAAATATGCATTCACATTCTTAAATTAGAATTTTACAGAATTCCAATCATTAACTTCCAGTGACTGTTACTTACAAGTAAAAAAATCATGCCCAAGCAGAAATACAGCCTTCAATCAAAAACTGCCTTCATGGGTTGTTTTAAGGCCAGAGTATACTACAAAATAACAATGCTAAATAAAATCTGTATCCAAAAACATTTGAACAACACACATTCAGCTGCACCAGACAGTGCAGAGAAGAAAACAGATTTGTTTGGGTTCTCTATTGATATCCTGAAGCGTTCACTAATTGTTCCTTCCCTTACTTCGACAGGTTTCTCGACTCATTGGTGCCGGGGATTTGCATGTGGTTTAAGTTGTCTGACTTCAAAAGGCATTTTGATAGCAACAATGCCAAGGTCTGTAAAGAGATTATTTCTGGGCAAAAAGCATTTTCTTCAGATTAAGATTTTATCTCAAACTGTGTTAATTAAAATGGCAGAGTGACTAAGGCACTATGATTGAACTAGTTCTGTCCTTTCTATTTATGAAGGCAGGCTTTAGACAGACAGGCTATTCATGCAGATATTATATAGGTTATAGCTACTAACCATATAGGCTGCAAAAAATAGATCTTGGTTCTCTCTCTCTCTTTCTCTCTCTCTCACACACACACACACACTACATGCACAAACTATGGCAGGGAGACATACAACTCTCCCACTTTCTTCTCCTCTCCTAATAAACTTAGCAGATAATGCTAATCTGATGGCCTCTGAGCCCCAATACTCTAGAATATTTAAGAAAGGCCAGCTGGAACCAAAACATGCGCTCTAAATGCCCCCTTCAAGTGAGGAAGCTGTAGCCGTCTTGTATATGATCTAATGGCCTTTCAGGCTGCAGGGGTTAGTTGTCTGTGTGTGTGTGTGTGTGTGTGTGTGTGTGTGTGTGTGTGTGTGATGATCACTTTGGCTGTCTTATCTGACCATATGCCCAGGCTTAGGCTACATATAAACCAGCTGGCTTGGATTAGGTTTCCTTCCTTCCCCTTACATTCCCCTCGATAACACACTCCCCTGGCCAACATCCCTTTTCTGTTCCTAATGGTGAATGACACAGGTATGTCCTCAGCTCTGTAGAAGTGTAGATCAGGATGTGTTTTGGTTGTTGTTGCTGCTGTCGTTGTTGTTTTTACAGGGCTTTACTGTTATGTCAAGTATGTCCATATACATCAACTAATGCTTGCTACCCCTCATCAAACAGGAGTGAAAACATAATAGATTCTGTTGTCGGCCACAGCACACCAAGACACTTCATGCTTTGCCCCTCTGAGGAACAGTGGGCTGAAAATAGACTTAAAATGTCCCAATTTCGGCTGCCAAGCATTAAAGGTAATGACAAAAATAAGACTGTTGGGGTATTTTTGTCCACGGTCTCTTTCACTCTGTCAAATGGCAGGGTAGCAAAGGGAAGGTTTGAGCAGACGGATTAGTGCTCGCCTGATGACTGCTTTGACAAACAACAGTGCAAGCATCCATGCTGCTGCATCATAGGACATTTGGTCAAATCACATCACCAAACGGTCAGGGTGTGTTTGTGACCTTGTCCACATCAGCAGACACAAAGCATGAGAGAGACAGAAATAGAGAGAGAGACAGACAGAGAGAGATAGAGAGAGGGACAGAGCGAGAGAGAGAGAGTTTACTAACTGGGGGCTGACAATTTTTTGTCGTATTCAGAAGTAGAGCAGTGGGTAATTGCTCAGTAAGGGCGCCGCCCTAAGGGCCCTCTGTGGGATTGCGGGTCAAGGTCACAGACAGAACAGCAAGTATGCCATTGTTCCACGTTCCCCAGGGTGACATGAGAGAAAAGAAGTCCTTGCGCTCCCAAGTGGCAGAGGAGGGATCCCCCTGCTCTCTGGTGTCTAGTGGAGTCTTTGAAAGGGAACACCAGCAGCGCACACGCCCTTATGTATTGCTTAAATTAAGATCAATGGCCCTTGCACCATTTTGTTATTTATTTATTTTTTAAATGACAATTTAAGTACCTTAAATCTGTTTATTTGTTTTTCATATACTACCTGACTGTAGTGTCTTTTGCAGGGTCATATCCTTGAATTTCCCCTTGGGGATCAATAAAGTATCTATCTATCTATCTATCTATCTATCTATCTATCTATCTATATCCTGCTTTAAATCCACTTTCAATGGTCCCGATAGCTCTGATCAGGCCTCTACCCACAATATCTGTTCATTTATGTCTTTTACTTTATATGAAAACTGGCCATTTAGGCCCACTCTGTCACACTCATGTCCCACTCTGTCTTCAAAAATAATTACAAATGCTCTGTTTGTAGTCACCTGGTTTCTCATAACAGTGGCGCCCATTGGAAGCTTAATCTCTACAGGGCAAGCAAAAGCTTTCCTATCCCACAAGTGATTTCGTGCAAGTGTCCTGCAACATAGGCATAACATACAGTGTCTTACTCCTTGCCTATTCACACAAACACACACACAAAACGCAGCCCAGGGTTAGAACGTTCGCCTCCCATTCCCACCCATGCTACTGTAGCAGAATATTGTTGTCCTGTGAGCCCCACCTCTGTGACTACATATCCCTTCTACTGGGTGTGTATTTTTTTTGAGAGGGTTGGTGCAAACACCCCACCTCACCCCAGCCCCCCCCACCCCCCCCCCCCCCCCCCCCCCATTCCTAGTAATCAGCTACAAATCACATTTTCATCATTAGTCATTGCACATTTTAGAAAATTGTGATAAGCTAATAGAACAGGTCGAGCCCTGTTCCTGGGTGGGCCTCCTTGGAAGGCATCTTTCAGAGGTTGACGCAATGTGGCAACAGTGGGGCATTAGCGCTTGCACTAACAATAACAGCAATCAGCACGATCACAGCTGCCACAAGGGACTGAGAGGGAGAGAAGAGTGGAAAGGAGGGCAGGGGAAGGGTCTGAAGTTGGAAAGCCCGGCCGGGGTGCGGAGCCGAGAGGAAACCATGGTCCTCTCACAGGACGGCCTGTTTCTTCAGTAGCTGGGGAGTTGAGGGTAGAGGCGGTGGGGGTGGTGGTGTGGTGATGACGAGAGGAGTTGTGTTGGTTCAGAGGGAGGCGAGGAGGCGAACAGGAGCTGGCGGTTGGTGGTGGAGGGATGATGTCACCCTTCTGGCCAGAGCGCAGCCGCGATGACAACTCCCTCGCACAACATTCCGCGGCTCCCAATCTCGCTCCGCCAGCTTCCTCCCGGGCCGAGGCTGGTCTCCCACCCTCCATACACAAGGCAGGATGTAACACTTTTCGCTGGCTGATTTACATTCAAATAAACACTGCCAGACGAAACAATGTGCGTCTGAAAAAGCATGCGGGCAGCCCTTTCTTCTCGGCGGGGGCAATTGATATTGGACGATTGGCCCAAGCTGCTGCGCTCCGATAAGCGTCTGAGAGAGGGAAGGAACGGCTTCGCCTCGAAGGCCGGATTGGGCTGGAGACACAAAGTGGTCCTTGGTGCCACTCCACAAGATGAAGGAGAGGTTCTCTCCGAGGTCAAGAGGCCTAGGGGGTTGCGGTCGAAGGGGAAGATGGCGTTGGCTGTGGCGGTGGTGGAGGAGGGCAGTGGTCCAGGAGATTGTTCACAGCTCGGTCGAGCTCCTTGGCGTGACTGAGGGGTATAAGCATGGCATTTGTGGAGATTACTATGGGTTAGATCCCTTCTTATTTAAGCTTGTGTTTTAGGTTGCACCTCAGGACTTGCTTCTGAGTTCATCAATCACAGCAGTCTGCTATACCCCTATATCCCCCTAACCCAAGACCCCAAAAACAATACAGCACAGCCGTATGTAAAAAAAAAAAAAGACCAAGACTGGGGCCAAATTTTTTATTGTCTGTGTGTGTGAGTTTGTGTGTGCAAATTGTTCACGAAACAACATACCGTGAGTCAAGTATCATTAAGATGCACTAGCCACCGAGACCACTCAGGGGCAGGAGTCAGGAAGAGAGCAGAAAGAGAGAGTGTCCTATCAGAGGCTGGTGTCATGTCCAGATCATGAGGGGACCTCGCGAGAGAGGGCCTTATCTCTCCCCTTGCCTCCTCACGTCCCCCCTGCAGCCCAGTGTGCTAATCCTTCCCATCTGTGAGCACCCTGAGGTGAGAGCTTGCCGCTGGACTCGCCGTCGCTCCAAATTAGGCCTCACAGCGCTCCGACACAAGCCAGGATCTCGGAGCCAGCCCAGTAACACGGACGGGTCACGCACTCTCATTCTGTCGCTCCCTAGTGCCTCTTGGCTTTCGCCCACTCCACTCGTCTTCAACTTTCTTTCAGTCTCTCTCTCTCTCTCTCTCTCTCTGATTTCTCTCCATCTTGTTTGCTAACCCTTTCTCATTCTTTGATCTCTTGCTATCACTCTTTTCCATTTCTCTTGCACTACTACTTTTGCACTCGCTCACACACAGACTTACACACACACACGCACACATACATACACACACACACAAACATGCAAACTTCATTTGTGATAGTCTATCCGTAGTTAATTTATCAGCTGGTCATGCTAGTGTCTAGTGGAGGTGAGGGACGAGTGGTGGTGGTCGAGTAGGACGAGCAGGGAGTTAAGCAGGGATTTTATTTTGGATGCGGATGACAGGGCGAGGCCTCTGAGAATGCACTTCACCAAGGTGCCTGACTGCGGCGTCTCTACAAACTGCCCCAGGGGTGCACGCGCACACACACACACACACACATGGTGGGTCAACCCACCAGGCAACTACAGCCGGGACGGCCGGACGCCAAGCCAAGACGCTTCCTAAATCCCTCAGCGCGACCACTGGCCACCTAACACATGCAGTTCAAAATAGCTCAGTAGATTTGCAGACGGGCCCAAAAAAAAAAAAGAAAAAAGAACAGGGTTACTGTATCCCCTAGCACTGTAATGGAATTTACTGGAGAGGCCTGACCTTAATAATACTGAGAATCAATAACAGAACTGTTCCCCCTCTCACTGATAACACTGATAAGGGAAGAAATTAACTTCTCGCTCTCTCTGATCATCATTTCGACATACATGCATTGTTTCTGGGTTGTCTTTTGCCTTAATGTTACTACACTCTTTCATTGCTGCGGAAGTGTGGAGCTTGAGTCCGTCATGAAAATGAAAAAGCTCGAGAAAGGCTTTCAGGCTCTTTCCACGGACTCCCATCTTACAGCCATAAAAACGTTTATGACTGACCCCGACCAGACCTGACGGGGACCTGGGGTCTCACTCCTAATCTGTTTATGATCCCCAGTGCAGAGCTCTGTGGGTAGGGGTCAATTTGGGCTCTAACTCACTTTGAAATGTAGCAAAATTAGTTCCCCAACCCAACAAAAGAGCTTTCAAGAGCTGGCTTGGTAATTTACACAAAACTCGACTCACAGTGCCAAAATATTTATATGTACTACTACTAATAATAATAATAAGAAGAAGAAGAAGAAGAAGAAGAGAAGAGGGCTCAAATGAGACATTTAGTTTCATTCATTCATTCCTTCATTCAGTTAGTCAATCATTCAGTCACTCACATGGCCACCAACTCTCTCGCTTGCTAAATCAGTCGTCTGTGCGGCAGGAGATAAAAGGCAGCGCTATAGGCAAAAAGCAATCACTGAACGTGTGGAAGAAGTGGCACGCTAGTTTAGTGAGGTGGCAGTTTTACTACAGGGGCAGCCGTAGCCAGGGGCTCGGAGTCGAGCTGAGCGGGGCCGCAGGGAGCCGCCGTACGTGACACCATGCGGGCAGGTGTTGGGCGTGTGTGCGACCAGCAGAGTGGGGGTCCGGGGGGGTCCGGAGGGCTGGGGTGGGGGTGGTGGATGGATGGAAGATGTGGGGTTGGGAGTGGTGGGGCTTGGGAGTGTGTGTGTGTGTGTGGTAGGGTGTGGGAGAGGGTAAGAATGGCCACCGCCTGTCACATCAAACGAGTCCCTCGCCTCTCCTCCATTTCCAGGTAGGGCCTAAATAAAGGCAACTTGATCCGTGTGGAACTCGTGTCTCGTGAATAGGCCTTCAAAGCAGCGGCCCTGCCGTTCATCCAAGGCCTTTGTAATGGAAACCTCCACTGTTATTTTGTACACCCCAACCCCCCTCCTCCACCCTCCACCTCTCATCTCAAACCCCGTCCCACCCATCCAGCACTGCCACGATTACTACCATGTCGTATTTTCAGACTGGGCTATTATTGTCCCCCCCCCCCCCCCACCCCTCTCCACCTCACCACCCAGCCTCCCTACCCCGGATGTGTTTGCTGCAGACAAGGTCAGAGAGAAATCCCACTTTTGTGTCTCCATTCTAGGCTCACAAGAATGAGCTGCCCCACCCAACCATGCATTAAATAACAAAACAACCCCCCCCACACACACACACACACACACAAAAAAAAAATCCCATTATGTACTCGGCAAAACCCGGCATTCGTCTTTAGCTACAAATAGCACCCACGACACGGCAGCAAGGAGGTGGCGGGAGAAAGAGAATGCGCAAAAGGCACAATGAGTTCCAGCGCATGGTTGTCCACCTAGGAGAGAGAAGGTGGGTGGGGCGGGAGGCTGAGGGCAGAACGAACAGACCTGGGTGGGGATATTTTTGGGAGCGAGGGGTCAAACGAGCCCAGAAAGCACTGAGACAGAGGCGATTTCAGCAGCAGCAGCAGCAGGGGTCTGGACTGATTATTGGACCTCCAAACTGGCAGGGCCCCCACGGAACCTTGATCCCCCCTGAGCCCACCACGCCACCCACCCCCCAACCACCTCCACCCTCCGCCTCAATTTACTGTGGGACAGCTGCCTGCCTCCTTTAACCCTTGCTGAAAAAGGGGGGCTATTTTAACTGGCCAATGAAACTCAAATCCCATTGTTTTCAACCACAGGCTTACTCGACAAACAGCCTTTGAGTGATCACTACTAGTCGCAAACAATGTCGTTTTTTAATTGTGTGTGTGTGTGTTTGTGTGTGTGTCTAAATGTAATATACAGTTGGTCACGCTCTGTGAGTACAGGTTTGTAAGTGTGTGTTGACGTATGAGTGTGTGTGTGTCTAATGGACTGTGTGTTTATGTGGGATGCGTGATGACTTGCACTCTGGCGTCACCATGGGAATGCACGTTTCCCCTGCTAATTAGCTGCTTGAATGGGCCAGTGGAGAGGGCCGTTAATGACTCGTAACCTGACCCACAACCACCATCAGGCCAGGGCCCTTCTGTGTGTGTGTATAAGTGTGTGTGTGCGGTAGGGGGTAGAGACAGAGTGGAAAAAGTGAGCCAGAGAGAGGCGCACAAAAGCGTGGCATGTGACACACTAAACCAACTGTACAAACGTAGGCATGACAGAGGCATGTCACCCACCCAACCCCCCTTCCCCTTACACACACACACACACACACACACACACACACCATCACTGTCTAATTCCAGAAGCCATTATCTGTCCTGGTATCCACAGAGGAGGTAGTGTGTGTGTGTGTGTGTGTGTGTGTGTGTTGTATGTGTGTATGTCCATACTGTGTCTGGACTCTTGTATGTAATGTATCTGTGAGGTTATAGCGGTCCTGCTTGTGTGTATGAATGAGTAAACTGTAACCTATACAGTGCGAGTGCATGTATGTGTGTGCATGTGCGTGCGTGCATGTATGTGTGTGTGTGTGTGTGTGTGTGTGTGTGTGTGTCTATGGTGCTCTGGTTAATGGCAGTGGTCTAGTTGTGGTAATGGTGACTGCAGGCTATGGTGGAGGATAATGGTTGCCCAATGATAGAGCGGCCCTGCCATGACTGCAGCTGGGGTCATTATCTCCCAGTCACACTATCATAATTACTGCCTCTGTCACCTCACTGGTATGCTAATCACACGCTACGCACTAGTCACATGACTTCTCTTCATTTTCTTCCTCTCTCAGCAACCACCCCATAGACACACACACACATCCCTGTCTTTGTCCTTCTCCCTCTTTTACCACACTTTATCTCTCTCTCTGTCTCTCTGTATGTCTCTTCCATCTCCTTATTTTTTTTCTCTGTCCTCCCAATATCCTCCCAATATCCTTTTCTTACTTTCTTTCTATCTCTGTCACTCTTTTCCTCCATCTCCTTCTCTTTTTCTCTCCCTGTCCCTCCACCTCCCCCCTCCCCCTATTCTTCACTAGCCTATTTCTAATCATGTCCATCAGAATGCAGACACGTAGCTCTTCAGCTCCCCATCAGCTTCCCAACGGATGACAGAAACCTCCCCAAAATTTTAACTGTCCGTCAAAATGATAGAGAACCCATGGACGGATTGGCCTCTAATTGGCTTAGACATTTTGGTTTGACCTGGCTTTGACATCGTCTACCCCTACATGGGCCAAGTTAGCAACATGGTAGTTCACAATTTCAACTTTGCAAATAATCTCAGAAATGCAGTAGATTTGCATGCAGTGGATAGATTTTCTGATTCTACTATGCATATATTTTAAAAAGAAAATAGAACTTACAGTAGAACTACATCAGCAGGTGGTGCTTGAGGCAGGTATGAGAGAAGCTCAAAGGGCTAACAGAAGACGCATTTGCATGTAGAAACCCGAAATAAATAGATAACCAGGCTGTATTTTGGTTACAATTAAAGGGTAATTGAGAGATGCAGGAGGTTTTAGTAGGCAGAATCATAAATGAGTATGCTTACTGCAAAACAGTCCAAAGGGTTTCTTCTTCTCTTATCTGGGGGAAAGGTGGAGGAGGGGGGGTTGCTGTGTGAGGAAGGGGGATATGGTAGTGTGGCTTCTAAGATACGATCTGACTTACTTCACTTGCGTTGTGTGATTGCAGTTTGTGATTGAATGTTTGTATTTGTAACACCACTAAATTAATAGAATAAAGGGGTGTTAAACCCCTCTCTCTCTCTCTCTCTCTCTCTCTCTCTCTCTCTCTCTCAGTATGTTCTGACTGTGGTTATGTCTGGGAGACTGGAAGGAGTCGTAAAGCATGCTAGATAGAGGGATGGCTTGTGACGAGCAGTCAGGACGGAAGGCTTTGATCTTGTCTGGGTGGTGCTGCACGGGTCTGGTGGTGGGGAAGCAAAGCCAGCCGTGGCACCATCTCAAGCGACAGGGTCCGACAGCTCAAGGACGTTATTAGCAGACTGGTCTCCTGGCCAGAGTGCTCTGAGCCCCCCCCCCCTCTCCTCTCGGCAATTCAATACCCCCCACCTCTCTCTCTCTCTCTTTCTCTCTCTCTCTCTCTCTACCTCTCTCTGCTTGTCCCCTCTCCCTTGGCTCCTCTGGGGTGCCTGCAGCAGTGTCAATGGCTCTCGTTTGCGGCTGTAAAACTGTCACACTGGTTGTCAGGGGCTGTGAAATTGTCCTGTGCTTTGGCTCAGCCCCTCCACAACCAATTCTTCCTACTTTGTCTGTGTCAGTGTGTCTGCGTACGTGTGTGTGTGTCTGTTTGTGAGCGAGTGAGTGTGCGTGCGTGTGTGTGTTTGAGTGTATGAATGTGTGTGTGTGTGTGTGTGTGTGTGTGTGTGTAAGCTTCTCCTTCCCTCCATTCCACAGCTCATTAATGAATCTGGGTCTTGGGTATTCCAGAAACACCCTTAAATTAATTGTTGAGGAGGAGAATTTATTAACACATGACGAAAACAGTTCCACGCGCTTGCAACGCCACTAGCACTCATTTACACCTCCCGCGTCTGGGAGCACATGGGGGGGGGGGGGGGGGGGGGAGATTTTGAGTAGGAAAGATAAAGCATAATCTACGAAAAAGACAGAGCCCAGGAAAACAACATTCCTGTTTGAAGTGACAAAATCCTCAGGAGTATTCCAGGTCACAGCTGCTAAACGTGTCGCTGCTGCCTTTTAAAGACGTGGTGACATCTCACTGGGAAAATGACACATTGTGATGAGAAGCATCGGGAGAACTTTTCATTACATTCTTCATTCAGGGTTTCTTTTTTTTTTAAACCTAAATCTGGTGTTGCGTAAAAAAAATATTTAGATGTTGTTTGTTTTAGTCATAACATAGTTGAATTTGAAATAAGCTTAAGGTTAGTGTTTAAAGCTCTATGTTGATTTTTTTTTTTACATAAACTGGTAAAGTTTACATAAACCAATTTCTCTTTTACGTATCTTCCAGGCCATCGATCAGTAGACCAAATGGAGATGTTAGTCATGTCAGCTGTGTAAAAGGTGAAAAAAACACCTACTGGCTCACTACCAGTCACCTATACTCATGCCCGCTGGCACACGCAAATACACACACACACACACACACACAGACTTGATGCCAAGTGACTTAATGCCAAGTGAGAGTCTACAGCCAATGAGTGTGTGTTGAATAGACGGAGGTATTGTACCAGTTTGCTATAAGGTAAATCTCCATGACACCAAGGGTGAAAAACATTGTTATTCAGGCTGGGTGCCAATTCGAGTCGATGTTTAAACACAAGAAGACAAGTTTGAGCACAGTATAGCCGCGCTAATATACTGTATGCTTCAACAGGGGAAGGTAATGTGAGTTGCTATTGTTGTTTTCCATTGGCTGGTAATCCATAAATGTTAAATGTTTGTTAAGGTTAGTAAGGTAATGTTAGTCATAATTGTTGTAATAACTTGTATTACTGGGTTTCGTCCATTTAAAGTAAAAATCTTCACTGTTCACATTTTCTGGTTGTTTTTTTTTTCACACCTCGATTACTGTGAACTGCGCGGAGAATGCTATATGATACCAACGACGAAACATTATTCTTCTTCTGAAAATACTCCAGAACAGTTTTCAGACAGTTACAGAGAACATCAAAGTTATTGGCATATAAGTTAACGCAATTGGCATATTCAACCTAAACTTCAAACTGAATCGTACTGGAGGAGCCAATTATAAGGTCAGTTTCCATACCGATCTGAACTTGTCAATAAGTTACCAAGGGTGCTATAGCAACAATATCCAGCAAAAAGAGTCCGGAGCTAATATTTTAGCACTTTAGCTAAATCCCACAGTCACAATAAACCACGGATCAAAACCAGGAAAAAATGTTGTTTTAAATCTTTCTCACATATGTTCAAGCCTTGAAAAAAAAAAGATGGCGGCCAAATACTGTACATGGTCACAAACTGGTTGTCGCACAAATACATTCTGAAGCCATGAATGAAGGCTTCTGAGGGTTTCTTGTAGTGTGCTAAATTTAACTAAAGGGTGGCTGGACCACCTGGTCATGTCTACAGTGTGAGACAGGCGACCTCTCCTGGACACATGGCTGAACTCCAGTCTCTCTCTCACACACACACACACACACACACACACAAACACCACAAAAGCCCTTTTCAGCCGAGTTAAACTGCGTCTATCGACCCCCTCACGCCTCGCCCAGTGAAACAGCCACACCTGAGCCAAACAAGGGCAGTGGCAGGCAGCCTTAAATCTCTCAAAGACTGGGAGACAAGTCTCCCCCGGGTGCCCCCTCCACTCTCCTGTGCAGCACACGGACCTTCATGTGGTGCCATGAGGGGTAGGAACAATCTTTCAAGAGCCAAACAACATGGCCTTGAGAGAGAGAGAGAGAGAGAGAGAGAGAGAGAGATATGCAGGGGAGAGTCAGGTGGAGACCAAGGGCCAAATACACACTCAGTTAGCATCTCCTGAGACCCCTGACCATCCCTCTCTCTTTTTCTTTCTCTCTCTCTTTCCCTTCTCCAACTCTGTTTTGTGTCCCTCTTCTCCTTTTCTCGCCATCTGTGTACAACAGGCCAAGCAGACTCTCCCAACTGTACAGCACAGCGGCAGTAAATAAAGATGCCGTTCTCAAGTGACTCCCTCGAGGTCCGTTTCCTGTGCTGCCTTCAGAAAGAGGGCCAATATTATTGCACCACCCCACCCCACCCCCCGGCACCTTCCCCTCTAACCCCCCCCACCCCCTTCGGTCGACCCCTACTGCACCACTGCCGCTCCCCGGAGGCAAAAGAATGAAAGTCATTGTGCTGTGGGCATAATGCGGCCTTCCTCTTGGGTCCACTTTAGTGCAGCAGGACACAGACAAGATGGGGGTGGGGGTAGGTGGTATGACTCTTTTTTCAGCCAGGCTTTCTCTCGGGCCCTGCAGAACCAGGAACTGGGAACAGGGAACTGGACAGTGTGCTGTGCGCTGCAATGGACGCACCCTGCTGTCAGTAGCCAGCCCCCCGCCACCAACATCACCTCCCTCACTGCCCACTGCTTCTAGGAGATAGGGCCCTGCGATAAAGCCAGTAGGGTGAGCTAATACCACCAGTGTGTGTATATGTGTGTGTGTGTGTGTTGGTATGGACTGTATGTATGTGTGTACCTATGTCGGTTTGTGTGTGTGTGTGTCTGTGTGTACAGTAAGTAAGCTTGTGTGTGTCCCTCTCTGTCTCTCTCTCTCTCTCTCTCTGAGTGAGTGCAAAATCTAGGCCATGTTTGTGTTAGTTTATAGTGCATGCTTGTGTAATTGTGTGTGTGTACAGTATGTGTGTTTGAGTGTGTGTGTGTGTCTCTCTCTCTGTAAATGTGTGCAGTATGTAGGCCATGTTTGTGTGAGGGTATTGTATGCCTGTTTGTGTAAGAGTATGTGTGTGTGTGTCTGTGTGTGTATGTTTGTGGGTGTGTGCCTGAGTGACCCAACCGGGACCGGAGGGTCAACGAAAGGAACAGGCGGAGTGCTGTCAGCGCTGAGAACGTTGGGCGCAGACGCATGTCTGTCAGCCCCTGTGATTTCCCATGTTGATAATTGTACGCGTGAGCCAAGAGGGGGCTAAGCTGAGGTTCATGTCGTCACACGTCGGCCCTTGTTCAATTGTTCCGCGCTACACATTTGACGGGAGATAACGGTACGTCTGAGGTCCCAGGGGACGGGCGAGCAATGCTACCAGAGCTTAGCTCATGCCTCTGTTGTTCAGGGCCTTCTATTTAACAATGTACACACTTGGCCATGGGTTAAATGCAGTATAATAGTGGGAAAAAAAAACATCTTTGCTACAAGATCTTAATGCACGCCATAGTGATTCATGGCTTTTGTTTACTGTTTCACAGTATGTCCTTGGTATTATTAGAAGTATGTACTTGGTATTGTTAGAAGTATGTACTTGGTATTATTAGAAGTATGTACTTGGCAATTAGACTGTATGTACTTTGTGTAAACAGAATTGTCGAGCAATAAGCCATTTTTGTCAAGATGTAAGTGGTCGGCTTCTGTATGTTTCCTTTTTAGGTTTGAAGTTGATGATTAGCAAGATGTGAATTAGAAAAGGGTTCAGAAGGAGAAAAGGGCTATCTAGCTATGCTCATCCCACTACCCCCCTAAAACAGTAAATATATGTCTGTCTGTGTGTGTGTGTCCGTGGGGGGGTTGGTGTGTATGTTTGTGTGTGCAGGGGTGGGTGTGTGAAGAAGGAAGGGCTATCTACTATGCTCATCCCCACTCCCAAAAAACACTCACCTAGTGTCTGCTGTTTATGTAACCTAGGGATGAAATCTCATACACAGTTCTGGACCACTGACATGTACGTGTGCTTCTGTGTGTG
>JAGFZM010004774.1:0-33128 GCA_017657215.1 Limnothrissa miodon | reverse complement strand
ACACACACACACACACACACACACACACACACACACACACACACACATACACACACGCTAATCTATTTTTACCCACAGGACACTAAAAGTTGTGATTACACTGCACCAAATGCTAAATATAGCATGACCACATTGTGCCCTCCCCAAGTGCTTTATTGCCAACAGTGACTCATTTTTGACAATCTCACCAGCTCCAGTAAATGTCCTCAACAGGAGACCATCCTATAAAGGCTTTAGCAGTTACCACACCCTTAACTATCTACTAACCCAAAGTTCAGTCCTAACAGTTGTTTTACAGAGTGTGTAAATTGTGGACTATCCCATGACACAGCACGCTATGTTGATTAACCACAGAAAGATTCAATAGCTGCATTAGCTGCCCTGCATATGATTTAGCATTTTAAGACATATCTGAAACAGCTAGTTCAGCTAACAACAATTCTTCCCTTTATAATTTCAATTGTAAGACAAAACAAAACAAAACACTTTTTACAATACAGAACAAACAAATTGACTTTTTCTATGGCATTATTGCCTGTAAAAGGTCATGGTACAGAATGATTAAAAACTATTTTAAACAATTTTATTGGATTATAGAATCAAAATCAAAATCTATATGAGACGTGATTCTGTGAGGGAAATTTGGTCTTGCGTTTATATCAATCATGAATTAGTGAAACACACAGTGAACACAGAGTGAGGTGAAGCACACACTATCACAGAGCAGTGGGCTGCTTGCTACAGCAGCACTCGGGAAGCTGTTAGGTGCCTTGCTCAAGGGCACTTCAGACGTAATCTACTGGTCGGGGGTCGAACCTGCCCAAAGCCCTAACCAGTAGGCAATGACTGCCTTTGAAATAATGGAAGTGACAAAAATGTATTCTCTGTGTTTTGTCCATGTCAGAAATTATCATCAAAACATATAATACCACACCTAAATATATTACTATACTTACATATATTTCAGTATACTGGTACTTTCAAAATGGCTGGATATTTTTACACAAGGTTTACTAGGTTCACTAGCAGTTGGTCGGTATATGGGGTCACTATCTCAATCCTCTAGTATATCTCAGGGAAGGGGTGGTGTTGTGACTAACAGCCTTGAGCAGTTACTAGTTGTACTGAGCGAGCCTGTGCCAGTCTAAAAGCTTTATTAAACAGCTTCAGTAAGTCTGCTGATGGCTCGCCTCCTTCTGCTGGGAAATCACACAGCTCATAAAGGAACCTTTGCACGTTATTGCCTCAGCTTGTGTCTGCCAAAAGGAAAAAGATCATCACCGTGATATTGTCGACAATGGGGGCGTAAAAGAATACTGATAGACTTTCTGCGATACTGCAACATATGTGCTGTTTTGTGTTATTCTGAAAAACACACAAATTCACAATAGTTTTTCTAAATGTTAATGTGTTAGCATTATAGTAGTGCTATACTGCCAGCTCCCATCCCCATGTCCTTGCCAATACACAGCTTTGGCCTTGTCTCATATTTGAATGTGTCATATTCAATTGTGAGTTGGTGCACACACACACACACACACACACACACACACACACACATATATATATATAGGCCTAAAAAACAGACACAAATCTATGGGAGGAAGCTCTGAAGGTTTGTGCGGTGAGACCCATAGCACTGCTGCTTTCACACACACACACACACACACACACACACACACACACACACAGTGAGAGATACAAGATCCATGTGCTTGGGGGACTGTGTGGAAAAGGGAGCGGTGGAGGTGTTGCTGCTGCTGCAGTGGCCTGCTCCCAGCACTGAGTCCTTTCTCCATTAATTAGAGAGCTGGTGTGGGGGCGGTGAGGGCTGGCGGGGACTGGGAAACGCAGCGCTAATGTTCTAGCGTTAATTAGGGCACGCATTCCTCCTTAGTGTCCATTGTTTTCTGCCCATGGTTTCACATTCCATGGCCGCACTCTCACTCCCATGATCTACTCCCCTCACTCGTCCGTTTCTGTCCTCCCTTTCTTTTCTTCTTCTCTCCTCCAGTGAACACTAGTCAGTGGTTACACAACAGGTTGGGTGGTGCAGCGTGTGAGGCAGGGGTCTTCCCACGTGAGCTAGGGGGTCACCCAGTGGCTCTGACACCCACTCATCCAGCTACTCACAACATCCCCCCCACACACCCTCCACCACCTTAGCCGCAACTCCCCAGAAGAGGAGACCACAGAGACTCCCTGCTCACTGGGACTCAGGGCTCTCTGGAAAATGCAGACGCATGGTGGGATAACATTTGTTGTTGTTGTCTTTGTTGACAGAAGAGAAAGATGGACAGGGAATGAGAAAGTAAGAGAGATAGAGAGACAGACACACTGAGTAAGAGGGGAAAAGACAACAGAAGAGGAAGAAAAAAAGGGTATATGTGCATAAGAGACAGTGACAAAGAGAGAGAAAGAAGGAGAGAGGCTGAGAGAGTGAGGGAGGGACAGAGAAATGCAAAAGCAAGAGGGGTCGGATGCAGGCTCAAGCATAACTGAATGCCTCCAAAAAAATAAAGTACAGACACATAAAGGCCACTGATACAACACACACACACACACACACACACACAAATCATAAAAACAACAAAAAAGCATAATGAAAATACAAATTGTAGAGAAAGAAACCTTCCCTGGTTTTGAAAACATGACAATATATACTGGTACAAACCCAACCATACGCTCACTGATTGTGTGGACCCAAGGCAAAGTAAAAACCTCACCGAGCACTATCATATTTCCAGCATGAGGTGACAAATGCTTAACGAGGTCTGAATTTGAGCCCGAGCTGTCCTGTTCACCTGGCCAAGACATCAAAGCAAGGCTATCGCCTATCACCACTTCCAGTGAGAAACGGCCCTGTAAGCGCATAAAGCTTCCAGTCTTCAGCCGTCATTTAGCCCATAATCTACCAACCTTACCTCAATTTTCTTTACCAATAACAACTTAACAGTTAAGCATAACCCACCGAAATGACAACAATTCAAACTTCACTGCCTTCACAGATAAATATCAAAACATGTAAACAATTCAAAACATTTTAAATGAATACAATGACAAGAATTGAATAATGAATGTATGACAATACTACGTAGACAGTTCCCTAATTATCAAAAGACTATGTCAGTTCTCTTAATTTAGAACAACACCCAGCTCCACTGCATCACCAAGCAACCCTTTGACACACATGTGCAAATGCACATCATACATACACACACAAACACAGATAGAGACAAAATGGCCCCCCTTTCCTTCTTGAGTTTTTTTTTCACCTTTCCACTCTTTGTTTTATTTGCTACCTCCTTTCATTCTCTCGCACCTCTCCCAGTACTCTCACCTGTTTCCAGAGGAAGTCGTCCTGCAGGTTGATCCTCCATGTGGCCAGCAAGTGGATGCAGGAGAGCAGGCCGCCGCTGATGACGGCTGCCCGCATGCGCACGGGCAGCAGCGTGTAGATGATGTAGATGAAGAAGACGGACCACCAGATGCCCTCCGAGGCGCTCCGCGGCGCCACCATTAGGACACCCAGCGACTGCACCAGCAGCAGCACGCCGATCACCAGGTAGCTGACCATCCACATGTAGTCCTGGTGGAAGCCGTTGCGGTTGCACACCACCATGAGCGCCAGGAAGAGGCCCATGGCCACGGAGAGCAGGGCGGCGTAGGCGGGGTGCGGTGGCGCATGCACGCAGTGGAAGGCCAGCATGACGCCGCATACCAGCACCAGCACACCCATGAGCATGGTGAGCGAGCTCTGGTTGAGCCGGAAGAAGTAGCGCTGGTAGAGGCGCTCCAGCTTGCGCGACTGGAACTTCTTGGACTGGAAGACGCGGGCCACGCGCTGCCAGCAGTCCGCCGCCGTCACCACCCCTCCTCCTCCTCCTCCTCCTCCAGTGCCGTCGTCCTCATCCTCTTCCCCGCCGCTGCCACCCTCACCGCCGCCTTTGCGCCCGTGCGCGTCCCCGTCCTCGAAGCCCAGGTCCACTGATTTCAGCCCCACCCCCTCCCCGGATCCCCCGACGCCGCTGCGGATGCCGTAGTGGTCTTCCTGCCAGCCGCAGCGGACGCCGAACTGGCTGCCACCCCCAACCGTGCCGGGGCCCCCCAGACCCCCACCACCTCCCCCACCACCACCAGCACCGCGCGGAGGCATAGGCTGGGGCGCCTGGACGGGGGGCTCCATGGCCTCAGCGTCTCTCAGGCAGCTCATGTAGCGTGGGTTACAGAGGGAGGAGCCCCCCTTGCGCTTGGACTTCTTGCCATTGCGCTCACCCCACGCGGTCTTGCGGTCATCCACTCTGGCTACTAAGAAGCCGTTGAACCAGGACATTCTGCATGGCCAGGAAAGAAGAGGGGGATGACATACAGAGACACATTAATGACGTAGTTGTTTAGTTGTTTTACTGCCTATTCATCTACTGGGTAAGCAAACATAATAGTATTAAACAAATGCAATAGCAATAGTACTAAGACAATGATGGAACAATAACTAGACTACATCATCATTTGCACTACTCCGTCATTTGCATTTTGGCTGTTAAGAAGCCGATGAACCAGAACATTCCACATGTCTCTATCCACTTGCTAGGCAAGTACAATAGTATGCTAGGCAAGTACAATAGTATAATGCAAACACAGTAGTAAGCCATACAACAATTACCACACTACCATCATTTGCATTCTGTGTAAATACCTTGATGTTGAAAGTGCCATGCTAAACTCAACTAGTCTGATTTACATAACTACTTGTATCACTCAAATGCATAACACAAAAAACAACCTTGGATTTTAATTGGCGCATTATGCAAATGTATAACCATTTAATATGATCTTGGTTCTAGCTATGCAAATCAAAGTCTGATTCCTTTCTACTAGTAGGGTATGCGTTTAGAACACAATTCTCCATAGGGAATAGAAGGGCCTGTATGTGTAGGTAATGTGTAGGTAAACTATGGTCTGTGATTTTTGAAAACTTCTGAGAGTGTGATAGCTACTACAGTAGTTATGAATTCCACTGTGAATGTGTGTGCTACCAAATATGTATAAATAATTATGCATCAAGCCCCGAGAGGCAGTTCTGTACTGTGAATGTAGTACAGCTGAGGGGTGTTGTACACAGTAACATCACATACCTCGGTATCATTAGACAAAAGCCACATTAACACAAATATAGCAATTTATTCCTAAACATCATTTCCTCTGCCAAGAAATATATTTCATTCAGCTGAGTGGTTGCCAAGTAACTTGCAAACACAGCCAATGCAACTTTTGAATGGCACAGTGACATTGACAGAACAAAATGTGGTCTCAGTAGTGCTATATTGACCCATCCCACGTGACGTCAGAGCAAAAGTAAGTGCCATTTTGGACATGGACTACCAGTAGTCTACCACGGCTAACAACGAGGAATAAGTACCAAAAGGATAATCGAAAGGAATAAAACATTGAAAGTTTTTACTTTCAGAAAAACTTCCATCATGTCATTATACTGTTGAGGACCTAGATCTAGTAACACACCAGGCAAGATACTAAACCCTCAACATACCAAAGCTTGTGTAGCGATCACTTTGTTGGAGGTAAGACGACTAAAATTAGCCAGAAATGGCTTAACATTACTTTTAACGTTTTGTAGCGGGCAGTGTGTAACCAAATGGGATAAAAGAACCTGTTTTACTTTGTTGTGTAGTACCTATTAGCTAATGCTGCCTAACGCTGTATTCCTTTGCGTTGGTAGACTGAACAACAGATCCGGCGTAATGGCTTACAAGTCCGTGTTTAAAACAAGAGAAACATATATTTGTGTCTGAAATGTATGCCGTTCCCTGTTGTCTGTAACAACGGATGAAGCAAGTAATGTCAAATAGTGAGTGCAGGAATCATAGAAGGTAAACAGTGCATAGCCTACTCTAAAGTCAAGACATAGGTGTCAGGGCAGTGTTATGGTAATGGCTACTTTTATTTTGTATGAGCTCATCAATGAACGTGTGTATGGTGATGGATTGTTAATGACATAGTGGTACAGATCATGAGGGGTGAAGTCGGGTCGTCGTGAACTTCCGAACGTCAGTGACCAATCCTGATGGAGGTAGCAGGTAAACGTCATAAACGTCATGACCCATGGGAAGGATTTGCCGGTGAGGTTCCGGAAGTTTGCCGGTGAGGTTCCGGAAGTGATTTTCCCATTAATTTTTCCCATTGACATTTAGATTACAACCCACGATATCCGAATTACGGAAGGAAGACGTCTAACTAGCTACGGCATAACAAAAGGATTGGTTGTGCTCACCTAAACGCCAAAATGTAATGTGATCTCCATTTTGTTTCAGTAAAAACGTCTTTTTTCTGCGATTTCCCTTAGAAGTACTTCAGTACCCATAATCCTGTGCAATCCCACAATCCCAGCAACGCATCTGATTCGTGGACAAGTACGTTACCATGGATGTGTTTGTTGAAGCCCGGGAAAGCAAACAAGTTCACGAATGTCACCTTAGCCTACCTCACATCACAACTATGGTTTTGCTCGTTTGACACAACGCTTAAGCCTAACCTAATTTTAACTAGACATCCTTACCATGTCATTGCCATTTCCCTAAGATTTATAAATTTAATATGCTCATTTTCTTACCTTGCGGGATTACATTAGTTTTTCTCTGTATCTGGTGATATGAAGGGTATGTAACATGGTAACTGGCAGTTGGGCTAATTAAAAACAGTAAATTCAGTTGTTGTGGTGCAATCTATAACAAATGGAAATTACCACAAATCTTGATAAATGCTTTATTGTACCCGTCATTATCAATTCTTTATTCAGGGGAGCTTGACAGGCATTTGTAGGGAATCGGTGGAAACTGCAATGGTGGACACCAAAGCGGTGGTTGCAGTCGGGTACAAAATACTGTACCATGCTTTCGGTTAAAAAAACGGATCTAAAACTTGATTGATGCAAATCTGAAGATATATTCAATATTCGTACAATATTACAACACTATTTACACAAACTACTGAGGAAATACACCAAAATTTTGCTATCCGATTGCAAGGGCAAGATCGCATGGGCGTCGTCTACTCGAGGAGATTCAAAAGGACGTTAGGCTCAATCGTGTTTGGGATAGGATTGGACAGGGTAAGTACTGGCTTCTGGGATATGTAGTTTCTGAACTCGGGGGTAAAAAATATGTACACAGTCTTGTACCTTTGCCTTTTTTTAGCCTTTTCTTTAGTTTTTTCACTCTGAACGGAAGGTTACACGGTCATCACCTACCCCATAGCTGGATAGAATGAGTCGGGACTTTAAACGCTTTTAAAACGCGATTTTATGGAAAAGTCAATGGCAAAACGGGAGCCTTGGAGCCACTTCCTGGTTGGAAGTTCCGGGTTCACTGGCCAACTCTATAGCAGACAGACTATTGACCCTTCCCACTTACGTGACCTTCGTAAAAGCGGCAGCCATTTTGGACATGTAGTGAACTGCAGTTTGAATGCGATGGACGAGAAAACAAAAATGAAAAACGAAAAAGGAGTGACATAAAATGCAGAAAACACCTTCACTGTCCAGCGATGCAGGGCATTTACAGGGTGAGCAGAGGGTGAGATATTTGGAAAAGTTTAGAGATTAGCAGGCATAGAGAATGACGTTTACCTGCTTCCATCAGGATTGTTCACTGACGTTCGGAAGTTCACGACCATGGCCATTCTAAGTATATCTATGTTCACGACGACCCGACTTCACCCCTCATGATCTGTACCAGTATGTCATTAACCATCCATCACCATACCAGAGAATTTTTAATAGGTGGAGAACGATCACTCTCAGAATCCTTCCGGGTGGCACTGCTACGAGAGGGCACTCCCGAGCAAGTGAATTAGCTAAATGCTAGCATGTTACGTGGAAAGCGGCCCATACTATGAAAAGCAGATAGGACAGGACAGATAGGAGTGACTTTTTATTTAATTTCTAGTGGAAAATCTACACTCAGGTAGCTACTACCACAACGTACATTAAGAAATTAAGTTGTCAACTTTGACAACAACGAGTTTTAGCCGCTTAGCTCCATAGACCACAATTCATTTTTTTACTTGCTCAACAGCAAAACTAGCGTCATTTCAACAGATTGCAGGCAAGTTAATAGAGAGTGGACCGGCTCTCCGTAAACGGGCTCTGACCATACACAGGTTCATTGATGAGCTCATACAAGAATAAAAGCCCTGACACCTATCTCTTGACTTCAGAGTAGGCTATGCACTGTTTACCTTCTATGATTCCTGCACTCACTATTTGACATTACTTTCTCCGTATTTACAGACTACAGGGAACGGCATACATTTCAGACACAAATATATGTTTCTCTTTAAACGCAGACTTATACGCCATTGCGCCATACGCGTGTTCAGTCTACCAACGCAAAGGAACACAGCGTTAGGCAGCATTAGCTAATAGGTACTACACAACAAAGAGGTAAAAATAGGTTCTTTTATTCCATTTGGTTACACACTGCCCGCTACAAAACGTTAAAAGTAATGTTGCCTTTTCTGGCTAATTTTATTTCTCTTACCTCCAACCAAGTGATCGCTACACAAGCTTTGGTATGTCAAGGGTTTAGTATCTTCCCTCGTGGGTTGATGGTTACTACATCTAGGTGCTAAACAGTATAATGGCATGATGGAAGTTTTGCTGAAAGTAAAAATGTTTTCAAAAAATGTTTCTTTCAATGTTTTATTTCTTTCGATTATCCTTTTGGTACTATGCTCCTTATTCCTCATTGTCAGCCGTGGTAGACGACAGGTCCATGTCCAAAATGGCACTTACTTTTGCTCTGACGTCACGTGGGATGGTCAATACAGTACAATAGCTTCATTTGAACATTTGAACACATTTGAACCAATCATAATCAAGAACCAGGTATATATGTTTTAAAAGTATAGACTATTTGTTTGAAGATGTACTGTAAATGTAAGTTTAGGATTAGGGTTAGGGTTAGTTTGGGAAGTCTTTGTGACACTGCAGTAAAATTGATGTGAGTGAGTGGTACATGAGCCTGGAATGAGTGTGTTTGTTTGTTAGTGGAAGTGAGTTTGGGATGAGCATGTGAAAAAGGTTATTGGATATGAGTTAGGTGTTCTACCTGTGTGGGTTCTGGCGCTTGTCCCAGCCCTGCTGTCTGCAGCTGGACCACTCATTTATCTGAATGGGTGAGAGAAAGCAGAAATGCAAGGCGGAGAGAGGGAGCAGAGGTGGCCAAGGAGGAGTGCTTGATCCTGAGGACGACTGGAGATGCAGTAGTTATGGTTTGGGCCAACAGTGTGGGATGAGAGCAAATCTACCAGCAGCCTAGAGGGACCTGCGTGAGCATCCAAATGATAGATACATGAACACACACACACACACACATACTACAAAAATACAAAGGAAGGCATCAACAAAGTTGTCCAAATATTTTAAAGTTTGGTTGATGTGAAACAAATACCTTAAAGCTGAATGGATGCATATATGATAAGGTGGCACTTACTCTTCTGACAGAAGCCTTACATTTCTTCTAAAGAGATGCACATTTGCCCTACTAATTCTCAACACACTAGGCATTGTGTCCCCAATATGTCCAGACATGACAAAATCTTTAATTACTACATGGTACTACTAAGTTACAGTATACCAGCTTCCAAAAGCCGCTCTCACAACTTGCACCCACACACTTGACTGATATTCTAGATAGAAGAGGTTCAAACCTATCATTCAAGTTTTTTTTTGTAGAAATCACTTGTTTGTTTTTGACAATAAAACATGACAAATCATGACAATTGGTATTTATCAAACCTTTTAAAGAAAAATTTTGTCCCTAAGAACAACTATTGCACTTTTCAAGAAAGGTTTATACTCTCAAATACAGGTTTTTAAATGGAACCTTAAGAACAAATGTAAGAAAATTCTTAGGAAGATATTAGTAAATGAGGCCCATTGTGTGTAAAAACACAATGATTTGTCCTCATCCAAAAATAGTCAAAAGTATAATGTGACTTGTCAACAATAGGTGACATTTTTCTAGTCACTGATGTAGTAGTGGTAGTAGTTGTGTAGTTTTTCCCCCTCTTCCTTCAGAGAGAGAAATGAGACACCAGGTGAGATCATTCAGGTTTGACAGGCAACAGGATCCTCTTTGTTTGATTACTAGCAGGGTTGAGTCACTTTTTACAACCTGCCACCTCTTACTGCTTTACAACTTGAATTCTCCCACTGAGACCTGGTGACCAACACACAGAATAACAGGGACCAGGCACCACAGTAACAGAAGTAATCACAAGTCATGAATATGATGCCATGGACATTATTCAATGAATTTGGTCACAATTAGGTTTGTAGCATGTAAGGAAACGACCAATATCACAGACTATTAATAAATTTATTATATTCAAAGGGGCACAGGGACATTTCTTGATCCTATAGCATTAATGTTGAAGATCTCATGATCTTACGATGAAAAAAGGTTCAAAATCCCAATCTGAATCTAGTTTCAAGTCTCAAAATACACTGTGTGTGACTCAGGGATTGAACAGCTTTGACCGGTAATATTCAGCTTTTGTCCAAAATAAGCACTACACACATCATGAGCAGGGTATATATATATATATATATGTTTTATATACTTTATTAATCCTGTTGGAAATGTATACACCAGCAGAGAAGGCAACACCTGTCTTAAATTTTGGAAAATCGTTTTTTTCTATCAACCTAAAACCCACAACATTCTGTATGGGTTATTCTGCTGCCCGACCTTCTTTCCCTTAGCTGACCGTGAATAACAAGCATTAGGGTGGTTCCACAAATCATTTTCACAGCTGCTCAGAATTGTTGTGGCCCGAATGCAGCACAACCCTGTCTTGGAACTGGCACTGCACTCCATTATTACCAAATCTGCACCTGACTGGATGTAAGTGAGTTTCACCATCATTTGGCTTTGTTTTAAGCTCCTCCCTCACAATTAATACAGGATGAAAAATAATAATTTCAGATGGTAAATGGCTCACAGAATTGAGCTAGTATTATTTTTTCAGTGACTTTTTTTTCCCAGTCTCTGTTGGTCTCTGACTGTATTGTAGGCTGCACTCTGGATGGAGAAAATGGGCTCTTTGTGACACGTTTTAATATTTCTTGTATTTTTAATATGCTCGTCTGTCAACATCTGTCTCTGTCACACTTACGTAGCCTACCTGATTTTAATTTGACAATACTGAATACTGAAGAGTCTCTCTGAATTAACCCAACTGGTCAATCCAAATGCTGTCATTGGCACAATGGACTGTAAAAAATAAAATGAGAGGGGTCGAACTTCACAACACTTGACCTTAGAGCACCCTGTCTACAATTGAATGAGAAAAGAGGGAGATGCCAAGATCTAGCCAAGTTTACAGTAAATCTATGAAAAGAAAGAAAATATAACCATTTATCTACCCAACCTCCTGGGAGAAACACCATTTCAAACACAAAGCCTAGGCCTCCTTGTGGTGTTTCTACAACAAACTTGACTACTAAGCCTGGTGTGAAAGAATGATAGCTGACTTAAACTGCAGTTTATCACACAAGTATCCAAAAAAGGCGTTCTTTGTTGAAGGAATAAAAAAAAGATATCCCCCTATTCTACATCTCTTCAGACCGAGGACAGCTGTTAAAGTAGGAAAGCGTATGGTGTTGTTAGAGCAAAAATAGAATTTCCTTGTGATGGCTATCTCGCGCCAGTTCCCAGAACGTATCCGCTCGTGCTGCTGCTTCTGCATGTTCTGGCAGGGTATGGAGCCAAATTATGGAGACACTGACTGAGCGCAAGAGAAAATACAGAGGCTGCCTTTACATTAATAGCAAGGTCAATACTATAAGTAATTCTCATTTATAAAGGTCTCCGTGAAAAGTAACAGCGTTGCAGACTTATAGGTAGGCTACTGAATAATAACCTTCACGTGTTTCATTACAACCATCGCTGCTACGTGACTTTGGTATTCTCGATAGCTAGCGGTTCTAGCATGCTGTGTTCCTCTGGGACATTTGCACGACATTTCGACCGGGCAGCAGTACACGGCTGGTGTTATATAATGCAAATATTGCTTGTTTTAGAGCATCCGTTTAATTAGAACGTCTGTTCTAGGTTGGTGTGCGTCTAATTAAACGAGAATTCTTTTATAAATGACGGGTTTTTCTGTGACGTGACGGCGCAATCATTTTGAATTAAATGCACCAACGTTAATTGAGTATACGCTGCATAATTCCATCACTTTCTCGATACACTAGATCCTAATCTGCGATGAAATCTACCATTTCATGCACAGGCCGTAAGAGGGCTATCGCATCGCCCGCACTTACACACTTGGGTTACATAACATTGTCTGTTCAGTATGTGTGTGTGTGTGTGTGACTACCATATTATGGTTCACAGCAGTGACCATTTCGATGCTGTAGTGTTACAGTAACTGTGTGCGGTTACTTGTTCAACGCAGCATGTCACACCCGACTGCTAAATACATGTACTGCCTTTCACTCATGCAAATAAAATCGAGGCAGAATTTCACCGCATTCAATGCCTAAATAAAATCGTGCGCTTTCCTAGACTCGGGTTATTTTGAGAATTACAACGAATTATAATGTAAAACCGTTACCTATTACATGCATTCCTACGCATCATTCATCGCGTCTCTTAGGTTGCAACACTTTATCAAACATGGCTAGCGTACCTCTTTACTACACAGTACACAGCAACCAACAGTGTGCTAGTATTTTTCCAGTATATTTATCTGAATTACATTTGCTGAGTGAAATCGATTGTCACGCAGGGAATAGTCTGTTTACCTGTTTATTTTAGCCCGACTTAGCCCAGGACTGTTCGACCTTTGCGATACAGCTAAAGCACCAACAGCAGCAGCGACCGTGCTAACGGGAGTCATGACTGTCTTATGAAACCAAGGAAAATTTACCACACTGCAACCAACATAGGCACCGACACTGATGTAAAGCCAATATAACAGCGGTTATCCTGCATACATTAACAACAGGAATATCCCACTGAAACGATCTGCTAAAGCAACTGCCTTTCAGCTAACGCTGCAATACACCAAGATAGGGTTGAACGCAACACTATGGACCCTCAACAGGCACAGACTTCTAATGAGCCATGACATGACATCTGATTATCCAAAACGTAAGCTATTATGGAGGTATTGAAGACCGCCTTCCTCGTACAACACCCAAAGGAATGCGATAAGCAAAAATTTAGACTCAGTTTGACTCTCCACAGCTTATTAGAAACCTACATAAAACATGCACAACCATAAGGACGCTTCTCGCAGGGAAGAAAACTGACTCACCATTTGCATCTCTCTCCTCCTTTAGGATAAAACTGCTATCGACATAACCCAAACAAGTGATGATTCCAAGCGAACTCCTCTCGGTGTCTGTGATGTGTCTGTAGCGGCGGTGTGTTTTTTTGTGCACCGAGGATCAGGGGAAGGAGACGGAGGGCCACAAATGTAAGATACTGCTCTCCCGTCGTTTTCTCCCTGCCTCTCCCCCTCCACAGAAGCGCCGCACACACACACTCACACAGACACACACAGACAGCAGGCTATCACTCTTTTGAGAATGTAGGACTCCCCCTAGAGGTGGTGATCACACTACTGTAACTTGTGTCATATCAATCTTGTTCCTACTGTAGCTTGTTGTATAAGAGGACTGTAGCGCAAAGGAAAAATATTTGATAGGCTGTTGGCATTAGTATTACGAAAAACTTACATTTGGTAAATATATAGAATATGAGGGATGTGGGGAAGTGACAATACGAATGATGCGAGTAGGCCTACATAAAAAAGCAGGATTGATTTCAGCTTATTCTGAGTGTGTATGTGTGCATCTGTTTAGCAGTCTAAACATGATGAAGGGCAGCTATCTCTAGATCTGATTGGATTAGAGGCAGACAAGACAAGACAACCAAAAACTAAGTGTGTGTGTGTGAGTGCAAGAGAAAGAGACTAAGACCTCTGAGTCCTCTTTTTTAGTACATCTCTTTGAGTTACATACACAAGGTATGGGGGGAGGGGGCAGAAATGATAGAAAGAGAAATATTGACTTAGAATATTGAATATTGATAGTGATGGTGAAAATAATCAGAACAATTCAAGAGAGTACTGTGGCATTACTGAGCTTTGTGGTTTTGTTGTTTGCGGTTTTGTTTGTTTGTTTTGTTTGTTTGTTTGTTTGTTTGTCTGTTTGTTATGCAGAAGAGCGCCACGACCAAATATAAAGTTGAAATGCAGGTAATTTTCAATCTAAGCCTATACATAGTCAACTGAAGTCGAACATTATGTTTTGTGCAGAGCTCTTATGTAGTAGTTATGGTCTGGAAACTGATATCTAAAACTTTTTCAGCAAAAAAAGTGTTGCTTTTCTGTCTGTAGAATTGTCTGGGCCACAAGGGGGTTGGCTCTGGGCTTCATGTAACACTTGGGCTGAATGTAGCCTGGCCTGTGTGGTAGTATAGGCTCTTTTGATTCTGTAAGGGTAAATTTGGTTTATGAATTTATTCCAATAATGAATTAGTGAAATATACTGTACACATTGAGGTCAAGCACACACTGACCTGAAACGGTGGACTTCGTACTACAGCAGCACCCGGGGGCAGTGAGAGTGAGGTGCCTTCCTCAAGGGCACTTCAGATGTGGTCTACTGATCCAACAATAACACACAACAACATAACAGTAATAACATAACAAAAAAAAGAATCCATATATGGCCAAGCTCATGTGACTTTCCATGGTTTTGAGCAAGTGAAGTATGTAAGGAGGGAGACATTCCAAACAAGACGTTTGGTGCACTAAACCTCATATTAGATTTAGTATTCCACTTTGACCACTCCATCCCACCTCCGTAGAAATGGGCTTATGATCAAACATTCAGGCTGTGCAAAGTAACTTGGTCAATATTAGACTTTATTTGAACAAACAAATTTGTTCACTGCCACAGACTAAATAGCAAATATGGAGAGTATTTGTTTTTCAATAACCTTTTTCTCAACCTTAATTCTTTCACTTCTTGCTTTCATCTTCCGCTTCCCACTGCTTCTTAACCTGACATTGATTTGTAGCACAGCACTTCATCAGTACTAGACACAGTGTACCTTAGGGTGTTACAACTTTCTTCCTGCCTTTTGTATGCACACACACTCAGCACTACTGATAATAGGGTTTATAATGCTGTCTAAATCAAACGAGGACATATTGTATTGCACCTTGGTAACATAACCTAGCTCTAAGAAACACGTATTTTAATAGAGGGGGAACGCTATAGCAACCAAATACAAGCTCAGATAGCTTTATCGATCCAGTCATATAACACTCATAAAGGTGTCATCTGTTGCTACTGTAAATCAGATGTGTAGCAGAGCCACTTCAACAGATAGGGAGTTATATTATCATTACATTATATGATTTGGCTTTTATATTGTTCAAATGCAAAATGTGTTTCACACTAGATTATTTATGAAATTTGTGAAGAGCTATCTGATTGTGCTGTGTATAATTTGTTTGGATGCTTTGATGCTTTGTGGGAGACCAGAGCTTGGAGGTCACTAAGCTCCTAGGAGTGTTGATCAGGGATGGCAGTTGGTGAGTTGCCACAGCACATCAAAGCGAAAACATTAAAGAGGTTAAAGTAAATATGTCTCTATTTGTCTAATACTTAGCTGACAAATGGAGCTGTTCCAAGAACAAGATATTTTTTCAAAACCAAAGCACATACATTGTTGCCTTAAGGTAAAGTTCTGTCCGAGAGGGTAGTTATATTATCGTTTGATCAGAACATTTTCCAGACCAACTGTATCAGACTCACACACACAGACACAAGGATGCACACACACATGCTAACACACAACATACGCAGGGATGCAACAAGTCCTCACAGAGATGTTATTTGGTGTCATATCAAGTTGTCAGAAAAGCAATAGTCTAAAAGGAAGTAATGATGACTACATATTGTCTGACCTGTGTGAGTGTGTATGCTCTCTCTCTCTTTCTCTCTCTCTCTCTCTCTCTCACACACACACACACACAGAGACACATATATGCACACACTTCAGACTAAAATCACAATTGTCAGCCGTTCACTGTTCCTGCAGTCAGAACCATTCAGTCTCATGATCAGATGACTTCAGTGTTTGGCAATTAGGAACTGTCAGCTCCACTCCTGAGAGAGTGATTGACAGGCAGCTCATTGCAACATGACTGCCCCCATTGACAGGAAGTGCCTATAGCCATTTACACACCATGGGGTGCTTCAAGTGCTGCTCGTTGTCTTGTCTGTTTAAGATGTGGCCTTTTTCATAATTCTGAATGGAGAAAGAAATCTGTCTGACACAGTTGCCCTGACATTGATACAATGACTATATATAAATGTATATACTGAAAATATATAAAGCTCTGGAAAAAAATAAGAGACCATTCTAAATGTGGTTTACTATTTCAAGTGGTCTCTTTTTTTTCCAGAGCTGTATCTATATATATATATGATGCAATATACAGTATATAATGTACATACACACACACAAATATGGTAGTGAGATGATTGTCCTTTGTTGTCCTTTAAAGTAAAAATGGAGCTGTATCTTCCAAAGCACAAATCTTTTTATGTAGAGTGCCTTCCATGCGGTTACTTCCAGAATCTTTAACAGAGGGCTTCACCCTTTTCCTTTCCAGATGTGAAAAAGACCACCACTGCGACCAGAAAGGAGAGACTTCTTGGCCTCTTACCACAAGTGTGGCTGGAGAGACAGAAATGGAGAGGACTGTGCCCTGTAAAGATGACAGATCAAAGCAGTAGGCAGCACATGGGTGGGGTTCCAGGGGTGGAGGGCGGTCTATCTGTGCATTAGGAATGCTTCACCACCACAGTGGTGATTTGAGGAAGTTGTCTGGAAATGGAGGCTTTCAGGGTAAATTGGTCTGTAATAATCTGACAAGGTGCTATCATTTACCCTATGGAATATAGAAGAATAATTTTAGAATGAAGTCATGGATACTCTAACTTTACAAAGTTAAGACATGAGTGCACTCACAGAAACCAAACCACATGAACAGGTCATTTGTAGATCACATGCTCCTTGATTTTAAATCTTCTTGTGTTGTGTCACTCAAGTTGGGTTTCCGACTCAAGACCAGTCTCAATACCATTTTCGCCTTTGACTTGAAAATAAATACTTTGTGGGAAGAGAAGAATTTGAAGCAGAATGGTATCACTTGCTGACATAAATAGGAGGTCTTTAGATACCTGCCCTGCATGCCATACAGGTCACTTGTCACCTTACAACTTACTTACTCTTTTTTATAAATACTAGTTTTACACTAGGTATCTGCTTTGTATTATCAGCTTATTATTCTATTATACCCAAATGGGAAAAGTAAGAATTTCACTGAGCAGTAAAGTACAGACAAAAAACAAAGTATTAATCTAAAGACTCGCTACATATAAAATCCAGTGGTCAGATCCACCATCCTTATCACTGGTTCCGTCACCGCAAGTAGCAAAGCTACTAGGTTGATTTTATTGTCTTTGGCCTTTTTTTATTTGCCTCTCTTCTGATGGGATATTCTAAGTGTACTCTGGCTTGGTCTCCTGTTCTGCTGGTGTAGCCTATAAAAGAGAGTTGATGGAGGATCTATGACCTCAGGTGGAACTTTGTCCCCCTGTGTTGGTATAATGCCTTCACTCTATAAACCCCGGCTCCCCTTTAGTAAAGTCATATTAGAAGGCCTTTTATAGGGATTAGAAAAACTATCAATTCTGTACAAATCTTAAAGGTGCTCTAAGCGATGTGACGCGTTTTTAGGACTAAAACATGTGTCGTTACATACAGCAAACATCTCCTCACAATCTGCTAGCTGCCTGTCCCCTGAACACACTGTAAAAAAACGCGGTTTCTGTAGACAGCCCAGGCTCCACAAACGGCAACAAAAACACAGTGGGCAAACCTAGCATAACAATTGAAAACGAAACATAACAGTGTTCCAGCCAATAAACGACAAGAAGGAAATGCACGTTCATGAGTCTTTCAGGAAGCATGGGAGGGAGGGGGAGGAGTGAGCTATCCTCCGTTTTGTTTGACAATACTTCGAACGTCAACAAGAAGTGACGTGAAACAGCATCGCTTAGAGCACCTTTAAGAAATATTATATTATGCCATAAAATGTACTAACTGTTGCTCTCTAATCCAGAGCCAGTTTTTCACTTGACTAGTTGTTGTCTTCTTGTTGCTTTTTTCCTGTCACCAGCAGTTCTGATTTTCTGTTTGAATCATCTCAATTTTAAACTTCTGTTACCACTCTCTTGTTAACTTATTTACACTGTCTCTCTGGTTTTCCTTCTTGCTGGATTCTGTGACTACAAATGTTTGGTCCTGCTTGTTGTCAATCTTGTCAAGTAAGGTCAAGATTCTCAAGTCAAGTCTTTTATTTCTTGTCAAGTCTGTTGTGAGTGTATGCTGACTCACTAGCCTTAAAGTACACGCGACATGTAGGCTACCAGAAAATAAAAGGTCTTGAATCCAAACTTTCCTTTTTGTCTGTATCTTTACAGTGAACCTAAATCATAGGAAACAAAAATTAAAAACTGACTTTTAAATTAAGTAGGTGTGTGAAAATGAACGCATTAACGCGGATTAATCTATCATCATGATTAATCTGATTAAAACGCTATTAACCCATCTGCAGTGCAGAATGATTCAAAATATGTATATTATCTATATTCTATATTATCTATATTGTCTATATTAACTAAATTAAGTTCAACAGCAACTAGGGTTAGAAAGGAATTTTCTTTTCACCAAAACACTTGAAGCTTAAAATATCACATTAACACAAAGCATACGTTAGTCTGCAATGCTGCTAGCACTCTGGCTAACACAGCGCCCAGCTTGCAACAAAAAACTCTCACGAAGCGTCGGCACTGATGGCTTGCAAATATCTTGCCACTCCTGCAACCACTGTTCCATGTAAAAGATTGTTCCCAGTTGCAGGCAATATTGTAAATAAGAAGCGGTCAGCTCTCCTCTCGGACAATATAAACAATAAAAATGTAAAGTTAATGTGTCTTAGTAATTGCCTGAAAGAGGAGAAACAGGGCCACATTAATGTGGATATGTGTTTTGTAGAGGTTTTTTGTTGACATCAATCTTTAGGATGTTCAATAAACATCCTAAGTGCATATCTTTTCCCGTCGGGAACATGGGCGTGTATATTAAACGTGCACATAAGCATGTCATGCAAGTGTATGCTATTGCAATGACATTAGATCCCAAGAGGCAGCCATAGACTGGGCCATACTTAGGCTACTAGTAGTTGAGCTCTGTAGGCCTGCTTATTCTTTCCTTTTTGGGTGGCACTGTCTAGGCTATCAACACTGGAAAAAACTGAGCTAATGATTTGGAATACCAAAGTAACAGCAGTGACACGGGATTAATAAACGGCCATAGCATAACAGAATTTTCATCCATGAGGGCGTGTGCGCAACTACAACTTCAAACAGAAAGAACAGAACTTTTGATGTTGATGATGATGATGATGGTGGTGGTGAACTTAACTCCACCGAAACATGGACATAACACTGCATAACCCCAATAAACCATGAATAGGTAATTAGAGCAGGCTGCTTCGTAATAAAATTACTCAGAAATTGTATTTTACATACGTAACGCCGGTACATGTATTCCGTTATTCCCCTTCCCCTATCCATCTCTACCCACAGTATTTGTATTTTATTGTTATTTTTAGTAACTGTAGTATATGTTGTGTGTGATTTTTTAAGCTGCTGGGACCTTGAATTTCCCCTTGGGGATCAATAAAGTATCTATCTATCTATCTATCTATCTATCTATCTAACACCCCAAGGATATTATTATTAGCCTACGTCCAACACAAGACAGCCTACTGTAAACACATTCACTCCTACTTTGCATTTAAAATAAGTATAGACTACTTTTTCTCCTCCTCCTACTCAAGTGAGTAGGATGCTTTTTGCTTTGCTCCTGCTTGGCCTTCTTTCCTTGATTTATTTCCACTATTTCTAATTCTTTTTTAATCTTAGTTTAATTTGCTAGTTTTAAAAGTAAGATCATTAGTTTAATTTAGATGATACAACGGGTGAAAAATGCAAAGAGTCAGCACAAAATCGACTGAACTAGAACAGCTGGCACAGAGGATTGCCATCCTGGAATCAAGACTTGACTCATTTTCGTTAAAGAATGTTGAACCTTACGGGATGTCTCATGAAAGGACTACAATAGCAGAAGCCGTTTCTGGGAACGAGAAGAACACACTACAACAGGCTGATATGACTGCAGTTGGAGCGACAGAATGCATCGACCTTACAAGACAGAGTGTGAGTACTGATCGCTGGCACACACAAGGGGCCAGACCCAAAAAACAAAATACAGATGGAAGGGTGATTACCTCAACACCAGTGCACTCTGATACCACTCAAACCTCGGGGCATCAGCCCTGGAACAGAGTCGGCTCTAAAAACTACAACAGAAATCACAGGCTTACTGACAACTCACAGCCCATTAGGCTCCAGAACAGATTTGAATGCCTCAGAGATCTTGAGGTGGAAACTACCAGAGAGCATTACCACCGTAGACAGAGACCAAACCACAAGAAAAAAGCAACAAGTCAAGGTAAGAAGCAAACCTCAACACCGGATTATCCTACTACCCTTGTTCTTGGTGACTCAACTGTAAGAAATCTTAAAGGAGAGAGGATGATTGTATGCTGCTTTCCAAATGCTTCTATATCTGAAACAGCTAAGATGGTTTCAAAGACAGTGTCAGAACATAGCACTATTGAAAGGATTATTGTGCATGTTGGCGCAAATGATATTTTCAAAGAACAACTTGACGTGCAAAATGATCTCAGGGAGCTTTTCTTTGAACTACATTTACTTGGGATACAAACCTTCATCAGTGGCCCCCTCCCAGCACAGGGAAGTTTTGCATTTTCCCGACTATTCAGCCTAAACACATTGCTGGCAAAGAAATGTTTTTCTCTTGGAATAAACTTTATTGACAATTTCAACCTTTTTTGGAACCGCAGGGGATTTTTCAGACCAAATAGTATGAGACTCAGCTGGCAAGGGAGAACAATTTTAGCCGACCATTATCGCCTTTCCCTTCAGCATGCAACTTTCACTCCGCAAACTATGGGTGCATTGCCTGATAAGCACTCTGTGATGACACAGACAGAAAACAACAACTCTGATAAGCATTCCAAAGCGGCACAGACTGATCCAGTCAAGGTCAGCAAGGAGCACGCTGAACCTAAACCCAAGACATCTGGGTCAAATGAACATGAGGACCTGGAGAATGCTAGAATAACTCAGGCAGGCCTTCCAGGACAGGTAGGCCAGGGCAATGAAACACTGCAGACAACTCTACCATCCAGTCTGCCAGATTACAAACCATCAACAGAGCTGGAACAGGTGGACATGTCCGATTCAGTGACAAGGAATCAGAGAGAAACAGGAAGTTCCCCTGATCTGGTGTCACTATCCCCATCACCTCCACGCTTGAATTTCCCTCCAAGTTAGCAGAGGATGCTGCCCATAGCACGGCTGTCTTTTAGCCCTAGAAATTCGCTCAACACCGGACTGTCTTTTAGCCCTAGAAATTCACCACACACTGCGGATAGGTCGGTCAACAACGGACTGAAAACTCCAGCCTTTCTTAAATCCTCTGTCGCCTTCAAAAAGCGCAAGGCACCACAGCCCCCAGACCAGAGCTATGGGATGGAATGTACACAACTGCATAATACTTCTGTTTGATATGTTGTGGGTCCCTGTGCTGAGAGTGTTTTGGAAAACAAGCAGGGACCCAGGATGCCCTTGTCCTTTATCCCAGTGCTCACAAGGAAAAGAAGAACCTGTGTGCATTTAGCCAGAGGAGTAAACCAATCTAATCTCCTGCATGTTCCTAAACAATCTCAGAGTGGTCCAGTGATTCAGTGCCCCGCACTTACTGTTAAACTAGCTCTTCTTAATATCAGATCACTTTCAAACAAATCATTTTTAATCAATGATCTTATATGCACACACAAACTTGACTTTCTGCTTCTAACTGAAACCTGGCTGGAACAAGGAAACAGTTGTGCTACCCTCATTGAGGCGGCTCCTCCAAATTTCAATTTCATGAGTGTGACAAGAGCAACGAAAGAAGGAGGGGTTGCAAAAATATTTAATACATCTTTTCAGTGCAAACAGATATCTCATGGTGACTTTGCATCTTTTGAGTATATATGTGCACTTGTTAAGGGTTCCCCCTGTATTTTATTATTGACTATTTACAGACCTCCAAAACATTCAGCTAAAGTTTTTCTTGAAGAGTTTGGTGAATTGCTAACAAATATTTGCTTGAGTTTTGACTGTCTAATTATATCTGGTGATTTTAACATACATGTGGATAATCCAGAAAACACATATTCTAAGGAACTACTTAGACTAATTGACACTTTTGGCCTAACCCAACATATACTGGTTCCAACACACTCTCATGGTCATACTCTTGACCTAGTCATCACAAAGGGTCTTGATGTCTCTACAACAATTAAGGACTTGGCTTTGTCTGATCATTATTGTATTTTCTTTGACGTTTCTATGTTTCCTCACACACAGAATAAGGCTTTGACTATAGAATCTTAAATGACAATGCAGGTTTTCTCTTTGAGCAAGCTCTCTCACAGCACTCAAGTATAGATTCAGATTCTGTAGATGACTTACTGACCAATTTTAATTCTAAGATGACACAAATTATGGATAATATTGCTCCTTTAAAAAACAAAAGAATCACTTATAATAATAAAGCACCATGGAAACAAAACCTAGCTGTTAAACTGTTAAAGAGGGAGTGTAGGAAGACTGAAAGAAAATGGCGTAAATCAAATCTCCATGTCCATTACCAAATCCATAAAGAGATGCTAAGCAAATATAACTATGAAATTTGTAAAGCAAGACAGTCGTTTTTCTCCAACATTATCAATAAGAACTTGAACAATGCTCGTGTACTATTTTCTACAGTTGAGAAGCTAACCAATAAACCATCACAATTAGCACCTGAGCTGCTCTCAGTAGATAAATGCAATGACTTTGCATCTTTTTTCAGAGGTAAAATTGATTAAATAAGACTGAACATAACTTCACAAATATCTCAAACGCTAGAACCAATGTCTTCAAAGAGAGGGGAACTAAACACAATGTCAACATTTAGCTTTATTGACTATGAAACGCTTGAGAAAACAGTACAAAATCTAAGCTCTTCTACATCCCAACTGGACGTTCTGCCAACCAGCTTTTTAAAAACTGTTCTACACCTTGTGGCACCTGATGTGCTCCGAATTATAAATTCATCTTTGCAAAGCGGCATTTTCCCTAAATCACTAAAGACAGCAGTTGTTAGACCACTGCTGAAAAAGAATAATCTGGATGTTTCAGTGCTTAACAACTACAGGCCAATATCAAATCTACCGTTCATTGGAAAGATAATTGAAAAAATAGTATTCAATCAATTAACTGCTTTCTTGACATCTAATTGTTGTTTTGATAAGTTCCAGTCAGGTTTCCGGGCAAATCACAGCACTGAAACAGTGCTTGTTAAAGTTGTAAATGACATACGTCTTAATACTGATGCAGGCAAAACATCTGTCTTGGTGTTACTAGACCTCAGCGCTGCCTTTGATACTGTTGATCACACATACTGCTACATCGACTTGAACACTGGGTTGGGTTTTCTGGTATAGTTCTCAAATGGCTAAAATCATACCTACAAAATAGAAGTTTCTTTGTTGCCATGGGCAACTGTACTTCAACACCTATGTCATTGACCTGTGGTGTCCCCCAGGGGTCAATCCTTGGACCATTGCTTTTTAACCTTTACATGCTTCCACTTGGACAACTTATCATGAACAACTCAATCTCTTATCATAACTATGCTGATGACACCCAGATTTATTTAGCTTTGTCACCTAATGACTTTGCCCCCCTTGAATGTCTCTATCAATGCTTGGACCAAATTAACAACTGGATGTCACACAATTTCCTCCAGCTTAACACAGACAAAACTGAAGTAATTATTTTTGGAAAGAAGGAGTCAATGCTCAAAATCTCCTATGTCCTTGAAACTAAAGGGCTTAAAGCAAAAAAGTCTGTTAAAAATCTTGGCATCATCATTGACAGTAATCTAAACTTCAGCAGTCACATGAAGGCTATCACCAAATCAGCCTTTTATCACTTGAGAAACATTACCAAACTGAGAGGTCTAATGTCAAAAAATGATTTAGAAAAACTTATCCATGCCTTTATATCCAGTAGGGTTGATTACTGTAATGGTCTGTTCACAGGCATTCCTAAAAAGACCATTAAACATCTTCAACTGACCCAAAATGCAGCTGCCAGGGTTTTAACATGTACAAAAAGAACCAGCCACATTACCCCAATTTTAAAGTCATTGCACTGGCTTCCTGTAAGTTATAGAATTGATTTCAAAGCATTACTACTTGTGTTTAAATCACTATGGGATAGGACCTACTTACTTGTCTGACATGTTTCAAAAATACATACCACCTAGGTCTCTCAGGACACAAGAAAAAAGTTTGCTTGTAAAACCTATGGTCAAAACAAAGTGTGGCGAAGCAGCTTTCAGCTACTATGCATCTCAGATTTGGAACCAACTTCCTGAAGATATAAAAAATGCCCCTACTGTTACCAGCTTCAAAACCAAACTTAAGACCAAACTTTTCTCTGACGCTTTCTCTTAATGATTAATTTATTTTGTGAATTTTGGGGAAATCATTATTCTAAAATTATTTTAATTTTCTGTCCTTTATCAACTTATTATTCTTTTAACTTTTTACACTTTCCTTTAATCTTATTTGTTTGTTTTCTTACTTTATTTTATCCACTATGTTTTTATTTTCTGTCTTTGTAAAGCACATTGAACTGCCTACTTTGTGTATGAAATGCGCTATATAAATAAACTTGCCTTGCCTTGCCTTGCCTAAATACTTCACGTTTCCATACACTGCACGAGCCTTTTTTTAAAAAACGGCAAATGTTTTAATAGCGTCAAAGGGTAAATCAGTAATCACTGTACAATTAGGCTACAACATATTCTTAAAGAACACACGAATATGCAGAAACACCATAAAATATGACAGAATCGTCATCATTGTTCTGTGTCTGTTCGTTGATTACTTTTTAAATGTTTCCACAGTCCACACAATAAATATTAGAGAATATAATTTAATATTTGAAAATGGGATATTTTCTTGGGGGTGCTATGGCTAATACAGGGGGAGCTATAGCACCCCCCTGGCGCCGCCCATGTCTTTTCCCATTTTCTTGAGTCAGTTTGCTAATGCAAAAATTAAATGTGATTATAGATTAAAAATGAAAGACATTTCATCGTGATTAATCAAAATTAATCCACAGCAACCCTGTGATTAATCTGACTAAAAATTTGAATCAATTAACAGCACTAAAATTAAGCTACATGATGGTCAAAAGATTGTGATGCTCCTGGGCTTGAGGCTTCTGCTGTCTTTAAAGGTCTCATTCCATCGTATTTTCATTAATTTTGTGGTGGTCTCTTGTCTAAAATAATGTAATGAGAGTTGGTTTCAACAAAAATATGCTATGTCTTGTTTCAAGCTATTTTAGTTAGGTGAAAACGAGTGCATGGATAGTGCGAGAGGATTCTTATGAATATTAATGATTGTTTAATGAATATTAAAAAAATCAAGTATTAAACGGTTTATTTTGGAAGGAGACCTTTAATGTGTCCTTACACTACGCTTTTAGTGTAAATTCAACAGCCAATTAATTATATTCCTAAATTCTAACATGACTCAATGCAAGATATACAAATGTTAAGATTCCAAGTGTAACTCAAAATTCATTTAAACATTAATAAATAATAAATCAAAATATTCAAATATGTATATATTTTGTCTACCTTATTGGACCTATTTAGGTTTGGTCTGTGCCTATTTTTTGGACTTTGATTATGGTCCATGGTTCTGTTTGTCTTACTTGGATTGAAAACCTTCTTGTCTACTGTGACTGTCAAGGCTGTCAAAATTTCATTTTGTTCTCCACTCCTATCTCAGTGTCTGCATTTTGATCTTCAGATAACTTCTGGCCTACAGGCCATGAGAGGAACCTTTTAAAGCAGTTTATTGTCATGGGTCTTCTGTGAATCTCCACATTCATGCAATCTATGATGACAGGATGGGGAAGGCCTGCTTCAGTCCACCACAATTGCTATAGTTTTGTTCAGCTACAGCTTGCTAGTCCTACACATGTGCCTTATGACCAGTTTTGTAACATCAACTTTATAAACTATATAAAGTTCAATACTTTTGTCTACTTTGTATAGTTAAGGTGTAATTAATTACATGCAGTATAATAGTACTGACATCTTTTCTGACACTTTGTAATTCTAGGCTTAAAATATATGCTGTAGGCTACTACAATACACATGCCAATCAATGCCAGCATTGCCAGTCAATGCAACACAGATGTGTAACAGATGTTATCACTCTCTTTACCAGTGGAGGGCAAAAGGTAGACGTTTGTTTGAGGTATATGATGATTTTGGTTTATTTTTTATGTCTCTTATTTGCTGTTTAAAAAAGACCACCATGCATTAAGACTTTTCATTTGTTCATTAAGAGTTTAGGTCTCGATTATGATTGTATGTTGAATTGAGGCAAAATATACTGTCTCTCTCTCTCTCTTTCTCTCTCTCTCTCTCTCTCTCTCTCTCTGTGTGTGTGTGTGTGTGTGTGTGTGAGAGAGAGAGAGAGAGATGCGCATATTCACACGGCTGCGCGGACTCTAGCTTTCAGGGCTATTTTGCTGAAACAGACTCACCAGACAGTTTAACCCGAAAACAAAGCGTTTATATCCGTAGCCTATTAGCGCTTTTGCCACCATAGTTTCGTTTTGCTGATACTGACACATAGCCCCACTCTTTGCCTAAACAAAACAGATCTACTACGTTGCATCCGTCTTATTCTGCATATCAATGTATTTCGTATCACCATTTCTTCCAATAATCCATGTATCCGCCTCCCTGTGCTCCAAAATAGATGGTGCAAGTAAAAATGTCCAAATCTTCCGCAGACCCTCTGTCTGGTGTGGAGACCGGCTCGCAGTCACATTATTTCCAGGTAAGGACATTCTTTTCTTCCAGTATATTGCCACTACACAACTAAAATGGATAATATCGAGCTAGCCTACTTGTTGTAACGAAGGCGTATAGTTTCCAAACCTACGCCAGTAGCATCTAGTGATTGCAATAATGATGCCTACTCAGCGGTTCGCCAACATAAGTAACGTTTTGCAACAACATCGTTAAAATCTACCAAGAAATGTGATTAAATTGTGTCGATAGAGATATTCAACTAATTAAGTAATTTCAAGAGATACTTGTTTTTCTACGAGGCAAGATTTATCTCTGCAACCATGGCCTATTCCCTGACGCTGTGCTGTTTTCCATCCGTAGTTTGTTATAATGTTAGGCCGTTCTGTATAGGTAAATTTGATGCCCAATAAAGTAACATCCATTTTTTTTAACATCCATCCATTTCTTTAACATCCATTAACTATATGCTATTATTCAAAGGGTTTCTGTGATGTTTTTTTGTTCTTCGTCGGGCACTCACCTGTAGCCTGTACCCGAACAGCCCCTTTGACAGAACGTAGGCTAGAGTATTTAGGATTGCGATCTATTAAGAACGGATTAATCTAAAAGGAAACGATTCTGCCAAATTTACATAAATTCGTGGACGGCAGACCTGTATGTACTCAAAAAGTTATTTGTGACTTGGTGCATAGAACACCCATATGACGGGGTTTAAGCTGAGAAACCCATACAATTATTTTTATTGTTTTTAAGAGCTACTCGGTAAATGCACTGCCTCAGTTCAACCCATTGGTGCAACAGTCTAGTCAGGAAGTGATTAAATTCAGAGCTGTTGGTTATCCATCCCTGCAGTTGCCCAGGAAGTTGCCAAAACGCAAGAGTCGTTTTAAACGCTCGGATGGAAGCACCTCTTCAGATACCACGTCTAGTTTCATTAAACGACAGGTAAGCCTTCTGTAAATATATCGCAAAATGGGTGACATGAATTGACATTATGTATGGCGCACAATTTTACGCATCCACGGGCAAACGTCATTGGCTAGTCAGTGTCACACATTTAAGCTGGAAAGATAGATGAAGTATGTTTATGACCCATATAGGGCACTATATTATTTAGCACTATTCATTATTCAGTTTTGAAAATTGTTAAAACTATTTATAACTATGAATGTATTATAGGCCTAACTCAGTGTAGCCAGGCCTACTGATGTGGTCTTCCATTATCTATAGGATAAAGGATGTGCTTCCTTTAGTGACAAAGAGCCAACAGAGGGCAGTGTTGTTGTTCGTATTGCCATGGATGCACAAGAATCTGTTTCAGGCCCAGTTTTTTAATTAATGTTTCCAGGTCAGTCAGGCTAGCAGCAGGGAGGAAGATTTTGTGTTATTTAAAAGATCTTGAGAACTGGCGGAATAAAGGGGAAAATGAGGTTGCAGTAAATCAAGGTGGTCTGGACGTTTCTCTGTGCCTCAGATGAGTTATGAGCAACACCTAGATGTAGGTACAGCCAACACCTAGACCAACTTTTCTGTTTGAATGGCAAGAGCAAGACATCATATACTCTACCACTGTACTGTATATTGTTTTACAGTCATGTATAAAGAATTCCAATGGGTTAAGGAATTTCTGGAATTTCAATACAGCTTTGTTCCAGACATGGGAAATGTTTTTGTTGACAAAGTTAGGGAATATCAGTGAATTTTGGTTATAGCATGTCCCTAAGTGGTGCATTTATTTCCATGTTTCATTCTTTCATTCTCTTGTGTCTTGTTCTCGTGTCTAATCAAATTGGACACAATGGTTCTTGTGTGATTATGCAAAAAGTGAATCTGAAAATCAACTAGTCAGAATCATTTTGTCTCCTCGGACATTGTGCACAAAAACTCAATATTCTCAGATGTTCTGGTTGACTTAAAACATTATAAGTTTGACTGGGAGGGAAAGAGAGCATCCTCTAAGTTATTCTTAGCCGTACTGTGACCCCCATCTAAGAATGGCCTCAACCCTAATCAAGAGACAATGTACGTATTTTGATGAAGAACGTGAGGGATATTAATTGTGGTGCTCAGATAGCAGTTTAAATCCCAGAATATTACAGATGCTGAAATATTCATTAGTGCTAATAGGCCTTCCTCTTCTTTATGCACTGTTAAGTCATTCTGCCTTACATTCTCTCTCTTTATATGTTTAAATACATTAAATATAAATGTACATCTCTCTCTCTTTATATGTATATATATGTACGTCTAGCTTGGACAAAAGTACAAAACCTCTGGGGGATAGTCTTCCCGTGGGAATCGATCGATCCATATCCACCCTGTTTCTCAGGCTTGTCGAGCTGCAAACTGGCAGCTGACACCAACTGAGAGGTTTTTAGGAACTTGAAGACATTTCACCTTTCATCCAAAAGGCTTTTGCAGTTCTGCCCTGATGATGGGGAATCAGAATATGCAGTGTCTATGGACCAGTATCTGGTGAAGCTGTTGGCTGTACACTATAGGTCTATGTGCTCAACATAAATGTCTCTGAAGCAGCTTGCTGAAAATACCTCTCAGGTTAGGCATTATGATCTACATTTTTCTTGCATTTTTTAAGGCTGTTTAGTATTATTCCAAAGTTATTAACATGCATTAGGTATAAGATAGCAGTCAAGATTTATATATATATCATTCCAGCTCCTCTATGATCCAGTATTGTGCTTGTATAATCAGTTTAGCTTATTTCCCACAAGTTAAAGCAGAAAGTCTGAGGCAAGAAGGAGTTTTTTAAAGGATGATATGTACCATCTCCATATCATGTGACTATTGACATTCTCTGTCAAAGGTTATGCTTGCTAGACAATGCTGCCCTACGGTCCTTGCTAATGTTGTATGATGTTATGTTATATAGATTATGACGTAGTCATTATGTTATATTAAATGTGTAATTATTTTCATTGTATGCTAAAAAGGTCATTAATGTTAGCCTTAGTCTATCTCATGACATGTTACAACTATCTTAATTTGTAGCACAGCAATGTTAGCTTAGATTTTCTCCGGACCCAAAAAACATATGGGATCTTTAAGTGCTTTTAAGTGTGCATAGATTTAGTTTTGACCTAACACATATCAGATAAGAAAAAAATGGTAAATGCAAAATCCTCTTCTTTGGTTATGGTTAATGAGGTCTGTTTTAGGCTTAATTTCATAGTTGTGGCAAATGGCATTTTTAAAGATGCATAGATGATATATTGTGATTTATGTGTGCATGAAAACACATGTCATTGGCTAATCACCCTGGATCATGGTGTTCCTTGACCAGGTATCTGGGCTCTGAGTTAGCTTTCCATGTTTGTGCCCTTTTATACTACAGTACTTTTATACACAGTATGTAGTGTACAGTAGCATAACCCTAAAGGGAAGTCCAACCAGTGGTTCAGCTGGGGTGTTGTATTGTGATGCTTTGTTGTGTCTGTACCTCTGGTGATACACGCTATATACTTCTTCACTTCACCCCTCTAATACTAACTTGCCTAACACTGCTGTTGATTATCATTGGTCATGTCCCACTATGAGTTTAGTATGATTTTACAGTAGAAATCTTGTGAGGTTCTCTGGTATAATCCTCTCCCTTTAAGTCTCTCTCTCTCTCTCTCTCTCTCTCTCTCTCTCTATCTATCTATCTATCTATCTATCTATCCATCTATCTCTCTTTCTTTCATGTCTGTAATGGTAATGTACAGTAGCTTTTGATTTGTACTGGTACAGTACTGCAGTTTGAACGGTGAACATTTGTTTCCTCCCCAAGGTTCTGTGCTCCATATATTCTTCTTCTTGTGTTCTTGTTCACTGCTGCTTTCCCCATCCAGCATCTTCCTGCTGCCATGGGTGCGGTTCAGCTGTTGGATCATGACTCACCACTGCAGAAACAGCAGTGGAATCTACCTCTTTTACTGTACATACATCTTTCTCTCTCTCTCTCTCTCTCTCTCTCTCTCTCTCTCTCTCTCTCACTCTCTCTCTCTCTCTCTGGGCTGTTGGCACACAGAGGCAAGGCACGCTTTAGCGATGATCCCCAGCCTGTGCCAGCTTGTAAAACAACAGAGGCAAAATGGGCTGAGTGTGCAGTGGTGTGTGTGTGTGTTTGTATGTGTGTGTTGTGTGTGTGTGTGCCAAATGCTTGCACTGAGTGTGTGAAACTGATGAGAAGGTTGAAGCAGTGGGGATAGGGGTTGACTCTTTGGGACTCGACACTCTCAGATCTAGCGCCTACAGCAAGAACATGTTCTCCATTTGGGTATGGTTCTAACTACAGTGATTATAAAACCAGCAGGCAATTTATATTCTCAGGACCGATTTTTTTTCGAGCTATAAGGGTATGTGGGTATAAGGGTATGCTTTTTCACATTTGCTTCAGAGGGTTGGGAAAGTTTAGTTTGATTCATCTTACAGTCACTATCACTTGATTTGGCCAAAAGTCACAATGAATGAACGTCAATGAAAGACATAGATCTCAGAGATATTTAATGGTGCTACATGATTCCAATAATCTTGTCAGCTGAGAATGCGACGAACTTTCTATTTTTGTCATCTGTTTTTCGTCACTGATCTTTTTCCTGGCCCACCCATGCAGTGGTGACATGACGACTGAATAGCACCCTGAGCCGCAAAGGCATAATGTTTTGATGTCCAGGGTCCTGGGATTTGAGTAAATGTTGTTTAACAGTCGAGACTTGCCCAGATTGTTACGTATAAGGGACTGTCCCCCCTTGACCCAGCGGCTGGTTTGTCTTGGGTCATTTATGGACCATGGGACACATTAGCACAGGCATGGAGAAAAAATGTGCTGAACTCAAGGAGTCTGCTACCCTTCCATAAGTGACACATAATTCTGAGTTATGTAACAAACTTGTGGTGCTTGCTAATGTCTGTGTGTGTGTCTGTGTGTGTAAGTATAGTTCATACGTAAATTAGGTATGTTTGTACATCTAATCTATGTATGCACATGCTTACTGTCTATATGTATTTTCATGTGGGTGTGCAAACATACTGTTAGTGTGTGTGTGTGTGTGTGTGTGTGTGTGTGTGTGTGTGCGTATGCGGTGTCATTTTGCTTTTTAAGACCCAGATTGGGTCAGACCCAGGCTGCTGTAAGACCTCATCTCTCCTCCTCCTCTCCTCCATGCCTGTTGTAAAGGGATCAGCTTGATTATGTGACATAAGCTTAGGAGGAGAGACAGACAGAGAGGGGGGGAGGGAGAGAGAGAAAAATGTAGGTGGACCAAAGACCTGTGTGTGTGTGGCGGTAGGGTTCAAGACCAGAAGAGAGAGTGTCTGCGGTGGTGCATGTATGTCTTTCTAAGAAGGAGCAGAAAGAGAGAAAGAGAGAGTGTGTGTGTGTGTGTGTGTGTGTGTGTGTGAGAGAGAGAGAGAGAGAGAGAGAGAGAGAGAGAGTCTACTAGACTAGTCACTAGACAGAGAAAGAAAGAGCAAAGGACAGAGGCTGCTGGAGACTTTACTATTATGATTACCTAGACGCAAGGAAGGTGTAGAGGGGCAATCTGCATTTGAGTGAGTATAAGACTTGTGTTTTGTTTTTTTCTCTCTCTACTTTTTCATTGCAGTAATTAACTTTCTCTTTCTCTCTCTCTCTCTCTCTCTCTCTCTCTCTCTCTCTCTCTCTCTCTCTCTCCTCTCTCTCTTTCTTTCTTCCCCTCACTCCCAGACATTTCCTCTCCATATGCAGTGTTTTATGTCCGTCTATGTAGTTGTGTAAATTGTGGACCTAGTAGTGTCATTAAATGGATCATTGTTTTTGATGGTGTTCAGTGATAAAAAGGAAAGGGCTCAGAGCATTTCTAATATGATGTGTGAGTGTGTGTGTGTGTGTGTGTGTGTGTGTGTGTGTGTGTGTGTGTGTGTGTGTGTGTGTGTGTG
>JAGFZM010004773.1:0-33576 GCA_017657215.1 Limnothrissa miodon | reverse complement strand
CACACACACACACACACACACACACACACACACACACACACATACACACACGCTAATCTATTTTTACCCACAGGACACTAAAAGTTGTGATTACACTGCACCAAATGCTAAATATAGCATGACCACATTGTGCCCTCCCCAAGTGCTTTATTGCCAACAGTGACTCATTTTTGACAATCTCACCAGCTCCAGTAAATGTCCTCAACAGGAGACCATCCTATAAAGGCTTTAGCAGTTACCACACCCTTAACTATCTACTAACCCAAAGTTCAGTCCTAACAGTTGTTTTACAGAGTGTGTAAATTGTGGACTATCCCATGACACAGCACACTATGTTGATTAACCACAGAAAGATTCAATAGCTGCATTAGCTGCCCTGCATATGATTTAGCATTTTAAGACATATCTGAAACAGCTAGTTCAGCTAACAACAATTCTTCTCTTTATAATTTCAATTGTAAGACAAAACAAAACAAAACACTTTTTACAATACAGAACAAACAAATTGACTTTTTCTATGGCATTATTGCCTGTAAAAGGTCATGGTACAGAATGATTAAAAACTATTTTAAACAATTTTATTGGATTATAGAATCAAAATCAAAATCTATATGAGACGTGATTCTGTGAGGGAAATTTGGTCTTGCGTTTATATCAATCATGAATTAGTGAAACACACAGTGAACACAGAGTGAGGTGAAGCACACACTATCACAGAGCAGTGGGCTGCTTGCTACAGCAGCACTCGGGAAGCTGTTAGGTGCCTTGCTCAAGGGCACTTCAGACGTAATCTACTGGTCGGGGGTCGAACCTGCCCAAAGCCCTAACCAGTAGGCAATGACTGCCTTTGAAATAATGGAAGTGACAAAAATGTATTCTCTGTGTTTTGTCCATGTCAGAAATTATCATCAAAACATATAATACCACACCTAAATATATTACTATACTTACATATATTTCAGTATACTGGTACTTTCAAAATGGCTGGATATTTTTACACAAGGTTTACTAGGTTCACTAGCAGTTGGTGGGTATATGGGGTCACTATCTCAATCCTCTAGTATATCTCAGGGAAGGGGTGGTGTTGTGACTAACAGCCTTGAGCAGTTACTAGTTGTACTGAGCGAGCCTGTGCCAGTCTAAAAGCTTTATTAAACAGCTTCAGTAAGTCTGCTGATGGCTCGCCTCCTTCTGCTGGGAAATCACACAGCTCATAAAGGAACCTTTGCACGTTATTGCCTCAGCTTGTGTCTGCCAAAAGGAAAAAGATCATCACCGTGATATTGTCGACAATGGGGGCGTAAAAGAATACTGATAGACTTTCTGCGATACTGCAACATATGTGCTGTTTTGTGTTATTCTGAAAAACACACAAATTCACAATAGTTTTTCTAAATGTTAATGTGTTAGCATTATAGTAGTGCTATACTGCCAGCTCCCATCCCCATGTCCTTGCCAATACACAGCTTTGGCCTTGTCTCATATTTGAATGTGTCATATTCAATTGTGAGTTGGTGCACACACACACACACACACACACACACACACACACACACACATATATATATATAGGCCTAAAAAACAGACACAAATCTATGGGAGGAAGCTCTGAAGGTTTGTGCGGTGAGACCCATAGCACTGCTGCTTTCACACACACACACACACACACACACACACACACACACACACAGTGAGAGATACAAGATCCATGTGCTTGGGGGACTGTGTGGAAAAGGGAGCGGTGGAGGTGTTGCTGCTGCTGCAGTGGCCTGCTCCCAGCATTGAGTCCTTTCTCCATTAATTAGAGAGCTGGTGTGGGGGCGGTGAGGGCTGGCGGGGACTGGGAAACGCAGCGTTAATGTTCTAGCGTTAATTAGGGCACGCATTCCTCCTTAGTGTCCATTGTTTTCTGCCCATGGTTTCACATTCCATGGCCGCACTCTCACTCCCATGATCTACTCCCCTCACTCGTCCGTTTCTGTCCTCCCTTTCTTTTCTTCTTCTCTCCTCCAGTGAACACTAGTCAGTGGTTACACAACAGGTTGGGTGGTGCAGCGTGTGAGGCAGGGGTCTTCCCACGTGAGCTAGGGGGTCACCCAGTGGCTCTGACACCCACTCATCCAGCTACTCACAACATCCCCCCCACACACCCTCCACCACCTTAGCCGCAACTCCCCAGAAGAGGAGACCACAGAGACTCCCTGCTCACTGGGACTCAGGGCTCTCTGGAAAATGCAGACGCATGGTGGGATAACATTTGTTGTTGTTGTCTTTGTTGACAGAAGAGAAAGATGGACAGGGAATGAGAAAGTAAGAGAGATAGAGAGACAGACACACTGAGTAAGAGGGGAAAAGACAACAGAAGAGGAAGAAAAAAAGGGTATATGTGCATAAGAGACAGTGACAAAGAGAGAGAAAGAAGGAGAGAGACTGAGAGAGTGAGGGAGGGAGAGAGAAATGCAAAAGCAAGAGGGGTCGGATGCAGGCTCAAGCATAACTGAATGCCTCCAAAAAAATAAAGTACAGACACATAAAGGCCACTGATACAACACACACACACACACACACACACACAAATCATAAAAACAACAAAAAAGCATAATGAAAATACAAATTGTAGAGAAAGAAACCTTCCCTGGTTTTGAAAACATGACAATATATACTGGTACAAACCCAACCATACGCTCACTGATTGTGTGGACCCAAGGCAAAGTAAAAACCTCACCGAGCACTATCATATTTCCAGCATGAGGTGACAAATGCTTAACGAGGTCTGAATTTGAGCCCGAGCTGTCCTGTTCACCTGGCCAAGACATCAAAGCAAGGCTATCGCCTATCACCACTTCCAGTGAGAAACGGCCCTGTAAGCGCATAAAGCTTCCAGTCTTCAGCCGTCATTTAGCCCATAATCTACCAACCTTACCTCAATTTTCTTTACCAATAACAACTTAACAGTTAAGCATAACCCACCGAAATGACAACAATTCAAACTTCACTGCCTTCATAGATAAATATCAAAACATGTAAACAATTCAAAACATTTTAAATGAATACAATGACAAGAATTGAATAATGAATGTATGACAATACTACGTAGACAGTTCCCTAATTATCAAAAGACTATGTCAGTTCTCTTAATTTAGAACAACACCCAGCTCCACTGCATCACCAAGCAACCCTTTGACACACATGTGCAAATGCACATCATACATACACACACAAACACAGATAGAGACAAAATGGCCCCCCTTTCCTTCTTGAGTTTTTTTTTCACCTTTCCACTCTTTGTTTTATTTGCTACCTCCTTTCATTCTCTCGCACCTCTCCCAGTACTCTCACCTGTTTCCAGAGGAAGTCGTCCTGCAGGTTGATCCTCCATGTGGCCAGCAAGTGGATGCAGGAGAGCAGGCCGCCGCTGATGACGGCTGCCCGCATGCGCACGGGCAGCAGCGTGTAGATGATGTAGATGAAGAAGACGGACCACCAGATGCCCTCCGAGGCGCTCCGCGGCGCCACCATTAGGACACCCAGCGACTGCACCAGCAGCAGCACGCCGATCACCAGGTAGCTGACCATCCACATGTAGTCCTGGTGGAAGCCGTTGCGGTTGCACACCACCATGAGCGCCAGGAAGAGGCCCATGGCCGTGGAGAGCAGGGCGGCGTAGGCGGGGTGCGGTGGCGCATGCACGCAGTGGAAGGCCAGCATGACGCCGCATACCAGCACCAGCACACCCATGAGCATGGTGAGCGAGCTCTGGTTGAGCCGGAAGAAGTAGCGCTGGTAGAGGCGCTCCAGCTTGCGCGACTGGAACTTCTTGGACTGGAAGACGCGGGCCACGCGCTGCCAGCAGTCCGCCGCCGTCACCACCCCTCCTCCTCCTCCTCCTCCTCCAGTGCCGTCGTCCTCATCCTCTTCCCCGCCGCTGCCACCCTCACCGCCGCCTTTGCGCCCGTGCGCGTCCCCGTCCTCGAAGCCCAGGTCCACTGATTTCAGCCCCACCCCCTCCCCGGATCCCCCGACGCCGCTGCGGATGCCGTAGTGGTCTTCCTGCCAGCCGCAGCGGACGCCGAACTGGCTGCCACCCCCAACCGTGCCGGGGCCCCCCAGACCCCCACCACCTCCCCCACCACCACCAGCACCGCGCGGAGGCATAGGCTGGGGCGCCTGGACGGGGGGCTCCATGGCCTCAGCGTCTCTCAGGCAGCTCATGTAGCGTGGGTTACAGAGGGAGGAGCCCCCCTTGCGCTTGGACTTCTTGCCATTGCGCTCACCCCACGCGGTCTTGCGGTCATCCACTCTGGCTACTAAGAAGCCGTTGAACCAGGACATTCTGCATGGCCAGGAAAGAAGAGGGGGATGACATACAGAGACACATTAATGACGTAGTTGTTTAGTTGTTTTACTGCCTATTCATCTACTGGGTAAGCAAACATAATAGTATTAAACGAATGCAATAGCAATAGTACTAAAACAATGATGGAACAATAACTAGACTACATCATCATTTGCACTACTCCGTCATTTGCATTTTGGCTGTTAAGAAGCCGATGAACCAGAACATTCCACATGTCTCTATCCACTTGCTAGGCAAGTACAATAGTATGCTAGGCAAGTACAATAGTATAATGCAAACACAGTAGTAAGCCATACAACAATTACCACACTACCATCATTTGCATTCTGTGTAAATACCTTGATGTTGAAAGTGCCATGCTAAACTCAACTAGTCTGATTTACATAACTACTTGTATCACTCAAATGCATAACACAAAAAACAACCTTGGATTTTAATTGGCGCATTATGCAAATGTATAACCATTTAATATGATCTTGGTTCTAGCTATGCAAATCAAAGTCTGATTCCTTTCTACTAGTAGGGTATGCGTTTAGAACACAATTCTCCATAGGGAATAGAAGGGCCTGTATGTGTAGGTAATGTGTAGGTAAACTATGGTCTGTGATTTTTGAAAACTTCTGAGAGTGTGATAGCTACTACAGTAGTTATGAATTCCACTGTGAATGTGTGTGCTACCAAATATGTATAAATAATTATGCATCAAGCCCCGAGAGGCAGTTCTGTACTGTGAATGTAGTACAGCTGAGGGGTGTTGTACACAGTAACATCACATACCTCGGTATCATTAGACAAAAGCCACATTAACACAAATATAGCAATTTATTCCTAAACATCATTTCCTCTGCCAAGAAATATATTTCATTCAGCTGAGTGGTTGCCAAGTAACTTGCAAACACAGCCAATGCAACTTTTGAATGGCACAGTGACATTGACAGAACAAAATGTGGTCTCAGTAGTGCTATATTGACCCATCCCACGTGACGTCAGAGCAAAAGTAAGTGCCATTTTGGACATGGACTACCAGTAGTCTACCACGGCTAACAACGAGGAATAAGTACCAAAAGGATAATCGAAAGGAATAAAACATTGAAAGTTTTTACTTTCAGAAAAACTTCCATCATGTCATTATACTGTTGAGGACCTAGATCTAGTAACACACCAGGCAAGATACTAAACCCTCAACATACCAAAGCTTGTGTAGCGATCACTTTGTTGGAGGTAAGACGACTAAAATTAGCCAGAAATGGCTTAACATTACTTTTAACGTTTTGTAGCGGGCAGTGTGTAACCAAATGGGATAAAAGAACCTGTTTTACTTTGTTGTGTAGTACCTATTAGCTAATGCTGCCTAACGCTGTATTCCTTTGTGTTCGTAGACTGAACAACAGATCCGGCGTAATGGCTTACAAGTCCGTGTTTAAAACAAGAGAAACATATATTTGTGTCTGAAATGTATGCCGTTCCCTGTTGTCTGTAACAACGGATGAAGCAAGTAATGTCAAATAGTGAGTGCAGGAATCATAGAAGGTAAACAGTGCATAGCCTACTCTAAAGTCAAGACATAGGTGTCAGGGCAGTGTTATGGTAATGGCTACTTTTATTTTGTATGAGCTCATCAATGAACGTGTGTATGGTGATGGATTGTTAATGACATAGTGGTACAGATCATGAGGGGTGAAGTCTGGTCGTCGTGAACTTCCGAACGTCAGTGACCAATCCTGATGGAGGTAGCAGGTAAACGTCATAAACGTCATGACCCATGGGAAGGATCAATAGAGTTTGCCGGTGAGGTTCCGGAAGTGATTTTCCCATTAATTTTTCCCATTGACATTTAGATTACAACCCACGATATCCGAATTACGGAAGGAAGACGTCTAACTAGCTACGGCATAACAAAAGGATTGGTTGTGCTCACCTAGACGCCAAAATGTAATGTGATCTCCATTTTGTTTCAGTAAAAACGTCTTTTTTCTGCGATTTCCCTTAGAAGTACTTCAGTACCCATAATCCTGTGCAATCCCACAATCCCAGCAACGCATCTGATTCGTGGACAAGTACGTTACCATGGATGTGTTTGTTGAAGCCCGGGAAAGCGAACAAGTTCATGAATGTCACCTTAGCCTACCTCACATCACAACTATGGTTTTGCTCGTTTGACACAACGCTTAAACCTAACCTAATTTTAACTAGACATCCTTACCATGTCATTGCCATTTCCCTAAGATTTATAAATTTAATATGCTCATTTTCTTACCTTGCGGGATTACATTAGTTTTTCTCTGTATCTGGTGATATGAAGGGTATGTAACATGGTAACTGGCAGTTGGGCTAATTAAAAACAGTAAATTCAGTTGTTGTGGTGCAATCTATAACAAATGGAAATTACCACAAATCTTGATAAATGCTTTATTGTACCCGTCATTATCAATTCTTTATTCAGGGGAGCTTGACAGGCATTTGTAGGGAATCGGTGGAAACTGCAATGGTGGACACCAAAGCGGTGGTTGCAGTCGGGTACAAAATACTGTACCATGCTTTCGGTTAAAAAAACGGATCTAAAACTTGATTGATGCAAATCTGAAGATATATTCAATATTCGTACAATATTACAACACTATTTACACAAACTACTGAGGAAATACACCAAAATTTTGCTATCCGATTGCAAGGGCAAGATCGCGTGGGCGTCGTCTACTCGAGGAGATTCAAAAGGACGTTAGGCTCAATCGTGTTTGGGATAGGATTGGACAGGGTAAGTACTGGCTTCTGGGATATGTAGTTTCTGAACTCGGGGGTAAAAAATATGTACACAGTCTTGTACCTTTGCCTTTTTTTAGCCTTTTCTTTAGTTTTTTCACTCTGAACGGAAGGTTACACGGTCATCACCTACCCCATAGCTGGATAGAATGAGTCGGGACTTTAAACGCTTTTAAAACGCGATTTTATGGAAAAGTCAATGGCAAAACGGGAGCCTTGGAGCCACTTCCTGGTTGGAAGTTCCGGGTTCACTGGCCAACTCTATAGCAGACAGACTATTGACCCTTCCCACTTACGTGACCTTCGTAAAAGCGGCAGCCATTTTGGACATGTAGTGAACTGCAGTTTGAATGCGATGGACGAGAAAACAAAAATGAAAAACGAAAAAGGAGTGACATAAAATGCAGAAAACACCTTCACTGTCCAGCGATGCAGGGCATTTACAGGGTGAGCAGAGGGTGAGATATTTGGAAAAGTTTAGAGATTAGCAGGCATAGAGAATGACGTTTACCTGCTTCCATCAGGATTGTTCACTGACGTTCGGAAGTTCACGACCATGGCCATTCTAAGTATATCTATGTTCACGACGACCCGACTTCACCCCTCATGATCTGTACCAGTATGTCATTAACCATCCATCACCATACCAGAGAATTTTTAATAGGTGGAGAACGATCACTCTCAGAATCCTTCCGGGTGGCACTGCTACGAGAGGGCACTCCCGAGCAAGTGAATTAGCTAAATGCTAGCATGTTACGTGGAAAGCGGCCCATACTATGAAAAGCAGATAGGACAGGACAGATAGGAGTGACTTTTTATTTAATTTCTAGTGGAAAATCTACACTCAGGTAGCTACTACCACAACGTACATTAAGAAATTAAGTTGTCAACTTTGACAACAACGAGTTTTAGCCGCTTAGCTCCATAGACCACAATTCATTTTTTTACTTGCTCAACAGCAAAACTAGCGTCATTTCAACAGATTGCAGGCAAGTTAATAGAGAGTGGACCGGCTCTCCGTAAACGGGCTCTGACCATACACAGGTTCATTGATGAGCTCATACAAGAATAAAAGCCCTGACACCTATCTCTTGACTTCAGAGTAGGCTATGCACTGTTTACCTTCTATGATTCCTGCACTCACTATTTGACATTACTTTCTCCGTATTTACAGACTACAGGGAACGGCATACATTTCAGACACAAATATTTGTTTCTCTTTAAACGCAGACTTATACGCCATTGCGCCATACGCGTGTTCAGTCTACCAACGCAAAGGAACACAGCGTTAGGCAGCATTAGCTAATAGGTACTACACAACAAAGAGGTAAAAATAGGTTCTTTTATTCCATTTGGTTACACACTGCCCGCTACAAAACGTTAAAAGTAATGTTGCCTTTTCTGGCTAATTTTATTTCTCTTACCTCCAACCAAGTGATCGCTACACAAGCTTTGGTATGTCAAGGGTTTAGTATCTTCCCTCGTGGGTTGATGGTTACTACATCTAGGTGCTAAACAGTATAATGGCATGATGGAAGTTTTGCTGAAAGTAAAAATGTTTTCAAAAAATGTTTCTTTCAATGTTTTATTTCTTTCGATTATCCTTTTGGTACTATGCTCCTTATTCCTCATTGTCAGCCGTGGTAGACGACAGGTCCATGTCCAAAATGGCACTTACTTTTGCTCTGACGTCACGTGGGATGGTCAATACAGTACAATAGCTTCATTTGAACATTTGAACACATTTGAACCAATCATAATCAAGAACCAGGTATATATGTTTTAAAAGTATAGACTATTTGTTTGAAGATGTACTGTAAATGTAAGTTTAGGATTAGGGTTAGGGTTAGTTTGGGAAGTCTTTGTGACACTGCAGTAAAATTGATGTGAGTGAGTGGTACATGAGCCTGGAATGAGTGTGTTTGTTTGTTAGTGGAAGTGAGTTTGGGATGAGCATGTGAAAAAGGTTATTGGATATGAGTTAGGTGTTCTACCTGTGTGGGTTCTGGCGCTTGTCCCAGCCCTGCTGTCTGCAGCTGGACCACTCATTTATCTGAATGGGTGAGAGAAAGCAGAAATGCAAGGCGGAGAGAGGGAGCAGAGGTGGCCAAGGAGGAGTGCTTGATCCTGAGGACGACTGGAGATGCAGTAGTTATGGTTTGGGCCAACAGTGTGGGATGAGAGCAAATCTACCAGCAGCCTAGAGGGACCTGCGTGAGCATCCAAATGATAGATACATGAACACACACACACACACACATACTACAAAAATACAAAGGAAGGCATCAACAAAGTTGTCCAAATATTTTAAAGTTTGGTTGATGTGAAACAAATACCTTAAAGCTGAATGGATGCATATATGATAAGGTGGCACTTACTCTTCTGACAGAAGCCTTACATTTCTTCTAAAGAGATGCACATTTGCCCTACTAATTCTCAACACACTAGGCATTGTGTCCCCAATATGTCCAGACATGACAAAATCTTTAATTACTACATGGTACTACTAAGTTACAGTATACCAGCTTCCAAAAGCCGCTCTCACAACTTGCACCCACACACTTGACTGATATTCTAGATAGAAGAGGTTCAAACCTATCATTCAAGTTTTTTTTTGTAGAAATCACTTGTTTGTTTTTGACAATAAAACATGACAAATCATGACAATTGGTATTTATCAAACCTTTTAAAGAAAAATTTTGTCCCTAAGAACAACTATTGCACTTTTCAAGAAAAGTTTATACTCTCAAATACAGGTTTTTAAATGGAACCTTAAGAACAAATGTAAGAAAATTCTTAGGAAGATATTAGTAAATGAGGCCCATTGTGTGTAAAAACACAATGATTTGTCCTCATCCAAAAATAGTCAAAAGTATAATGTGACTTGTCAACAATAGGTGACATTTTTCTAGTCACTGATGTAGTAGTGGTAGTAGTTGTGTAGTTTTTCCCCCTCTTCCTTCAGAGAGAGAAATGAGACACCAGGTGAGATCATTCAGGTTTGACAGGCAACAGGATCCTCTTTGTTTGATTACTAGCAGGGTTGAGTCACTTTTTACAACCTGCCACCTCTTACTGCTTTACAACCTGAATTCTCCCACTGAGACCTGGTGACCAACACACAGAATAACAGGGACCAGGCACCACAGTAACAGAAGTAATCACAAGTCATGAATATGATGCCATGGACATTATTCAATGAATTTGGTCACAATTAGGTTTGTAGCATGTAAGGAAACGACCAATATCACAGACTATTAATAAATTTATTATATTCAAAGGGGCACAGGGACATTTCTTGATCCTATAGCATTAATGTTGATGTATGATTTTAGGATGAAAAAAGGTTCAAAATCCCAATCTGAATCTAGTTTCAAGTCTCAAAATACACTGTGTGACTCAGGGATTGAACAGCTTTGACCGGTAATATTCAGCTTTTGTCCAAAATAAGCACTACACACATCATGAGCAGGGTATATATATATATATATATATATGTTTTATATACTTTATTAATCCTGTTGGAAATGTATACACCAGCAGAGAAGGCAACACCTGTCTTAAATTTTGGAAAATCGTTTTTTCTATCAACCTAAAACCCACAACATTCTGTATGGGTTATTCTGCTGCCCGACCTTCTTTCCCTTAGCTGACCGTGAATAACAAGCATTAGGGTGGTTCCACAAATCATTTTCACAGCTGCTCAGAATTGTTGTGGCCCGAATGCAGCACAACCCTGTCTTGGAACTGGCACTGCACTCCATTATTACCAAATCTGCACCTGACTGGATGTAAGTGAGTTTCACCATCATTTGGCTTTGTTTTAAGCTCCTCCCTCACAATTAATACAGGATGAAAAATAATAATTTCAGATGGTAAATGGCTCACAGAATTGAGCTAGTATTATTTTTTCAGTGACTTTTTTTCCCAGTCTCTGTTGGTCTCTGACTGTATTGTAGGCTGCACTCTGGATGGAGAAAATGGGCTCTTTGTGACACGTTTTAATATTTCTTGTATTTTTAATATGCTCGTCTGTCAACATCTGTCTCTGTCACACTTACGTAGCCTACCTGATTTTAATTTGACAATACTGAATACTGAAGAGTCTCTCTGAATTAACCCAACTGGTCAATCCAAATGCTGTCATTGGCACAATGGACTGTAAAAAATAAAATGAGAGGGGTCGAACTTCACAACACTTGACCTTAGAGCACCCTGTCTACAATTGAATGAGAAAAGAGGGAGATGCCAAGATCTAGCCAAGTTTACAGTAAATCTATGAAAAGAAAGAAAATATAACCATTTATCTACCCAACCTCCTGGGAGAAACACCATTTCAAACACAATGCCTAGGCCTTCTTGTGGTGTTTCTACAACAAACTTGACTACTAAGCCTGGTGTGAAAGAATGATAGCTGACTTAAACTGCAGTTTATCACACAAGTATCCAAAAAAGGCGTTCTTTGTTGAAGGAATAAAAAAAAAGATATCCCCCTATTCTACATCTCTTCAGACCGAGGACAGCTGTTAAAGTAGGAAAGCGTATGGTGTTGTTAGAGCAAAAATAGAATTTCCTTGTGATGGCTATCTCGCGCCAGTTCCCAGAACGTATCCGCTCGTGCTGCTGCTTCTGCATGTTCTGGCAGGGTATGGAGCCAAATTATGGAGACACTGACTGAGCGCAAGAGAAAATACAGAGGCTGCCTTTACATTAATAGCAAGGTCAATACTATAAGTATTTCTCATTTATAAAGGTCTCCGTGAAAAGTAACAGCGTTGCAGACTTATAGGTAGGCTCCTGAATAATAACCTTCACGTGTTTCATTACAACCATCGCTGCTACGTGACTTTGGTATTCTCGATAGCTAGCGGTTCTAGCATGCTGTGTTCCTCTGGGACATTTGCACGACATTTCGACCGTGCAGCAGTACACGGCTGGTGTTATATAATGCAAATATTGCTTGTTTTAGAGCATCCGTTTAATTAGAACGTCTGTTCTAGGTTGGTGTGCGTCTAATTAAACGAGAATTCTTTTATAAATGACGGGTTTTTCTGTGACGTGACGGCGCAATCATTTTGAATTAAATGCACCAACGTTAATTGAGTATACACTGCATAATTCCATCACTTTCTCGATACACTAGATCCTAATCTGCGATGAAATCTACCATTTCATGCACAGGCCGTAAGAGGGCTATCGCATCGCCCGCACTTACACACTTGGGTTACATAACATTGTCTGTTCAGTATGTGTGTGTGTGTGTGTGACTACCATATTATGGTTCACAGCAGTGACCATTTCGATGCTGTAGTGTTACAGTAACTGTGTGCGGTTACTTGTTCAACGCAGCATGTCACACCCGACTGCTAAATACATGTACTGCCTTTCACTCATGCAAATAAAATCGAGGCAGAATTTCACCGCATTCAATGCCTAAATAAAATCGTGCGCTTTCCTAGACTCGGGTTATTTTGAAAATTACAACGAATTATAATGTAAAACCGTTACCTATTACATGCATTCCTACGCATCATTCATCGCGTCTCTTAGGTTGCAACACTTTATCAAACATGGCTAGCGTACCTCTTTACTACACAGTACACAGCAACCAACAGTGTGCTAGTATTTTTCCAGTATATTTATCTGAATTACATTTGCTGAGTGAAATCGATTGTCACACAGGGAATAGTCTGTTTACCTGTTTATTTTAGCCCGACTTAGCCCAGGACTGTTCGACCTTTGCGATACAGCTAAAGAAGCACCAACAGCAGCAGCGACCGTGCTAACGGGAGTCATGACTGTCTTATGAAACCAAGGAAAATTTACCACACTGCAACCAACATAGGCACCGACACTGATGTAAAGCCAATATAACAGCGGTTATCCTGCATACATTAACAACAGGAATATCCCACTGAAACGATCTGCTAAAGCAACTGCCTTTCAGCTAACGCTGCAATACACCAAGATAGGGTTGAACGCAACACTATGGACCCTCAACAGGCTCAGACTTCTAATGAGCCATGACATGACATCTGATTATCCAAAACGTAAGCTATTATGGAGGTATTGAAGACCGCCTTCCTCGTACAACACCCAAAGGAATGCGATAAGCAAAAATTTAGACTCAGTTTGACTCTCCACAGCTTATTAGAAACCTACATAAAACATGCACAACCATAAGGACGCTTCTCGCAGGGAAGAAAACTGACTCACCATTTGCATCTCTCTCCTCCTTTAGGATAAAACTGCTGTCGACATAACCCAAACAAGTGATGATTCCAAGCGAACTCCTCTCGGTGTCTGTGATGTGTCTGTAGCGGCGGTGTGTTTTTTCGTGCACCGAGGATCAGGGGAAGGAGACGGAGGGCCACAAATGTAAGATACTGCTCTCCCGTCGTTTTCTCCCTGCCTCTCCCCCTCCACAGAAGCGCCGCACACACACACTCACACAGACACACACAGACAGCAGGCTATCACTCTTTTGAGAATGTAGGACTCCCCCTAGAGGTGGTGATCACACTACTGTAACTTGTGTCATATCAATCTTGTTCCTACTGTAGCTTGTTGTATAAGAGGACTGTAGCGCAAAGGAAAAATATTTGATAGGCTGTTGGCATTAGTATTACGAAAAACGTACATTTGGTAAATATATAGAATATGAGGGATGTGGGGAAGTGACAATACGAATGATGCGAGTAGGCCTACATAAAAAAGCAGGATTGATTTCAGCTTATTCTGAGTGTGTATGTGTGCATCTGTTTAGCAGTCTAAACATGATGAAGGGCAGCTATCTCTAGATCTGATTGGATTAGAGGCAGACAAGACAAGACAACCAAAAACTAAGTGTGTGTGTGTGAGTGCAAGAGAAAGAGACTAAGACCTCTGAGTCCTCTTTTTTAGTACATCTCTTTGAGTTACATACACAAGGTATGGGGGGAGGGGGCAGAAATGATAGAAAGAGAAATATTGACTTAGAATATTGAATATTGATAGTGATGGTGAAAATAATCAGAACAATTCAAGAGAGTACTGTGGCATTACTGAGCTTTGTGGTTTTGTTGTTTGCGGTTTTGTTTGTTTGTTTTGTTTGTTTGTTTGTTTGTTTGTCTGTTTGTTATGCAGAAGAGCGCCACGACCAAATATAAAGTTGAAATGCAGGTAATTTTCAATCTAAGCCTATACATAGTCAACTGAAGTCGAACATTATGTTTTGTGCAGAGCTCTTATGTAGTAGTTATGGTCTGGAAACTGATATCTAAAACTTTTTCAGCAAAAAAGTGTTGCTTTTCTGTCTGTAGAATCGTCTGGGCCACAAGGGGGTTGGCTCTGGGCTTCATGTAACACTTGGGCTGAATGTAGCCTGGCCTGTGTGGTAGTATAGGCTCTTTTGATTCTGTAAGGGTAAATTTGGTTTATGAATTTATTCCAATAATGAATTTGTGAAATATACTGTACACATTGAGGTCAAGCACACACTGACCTGAAACGGTGGACTTCGTACTACAGCAGCACCCGGGGGCAGTGAGAGTGAGGTGCCTTCCTCAAGGGCACTTCAGATGTGGTCTACTGATCCAACAATAACACACAACAACATAACAGTAATAACATAACAAAAAAAAGAATCCATATATGGCCAAGCTCATGTGACTTTCCATGGTTTTGAGCAAGTGAAGTATGTAAGGAGGGAGACATTCCAAACAAGACGTTTGGTGCACTAAACCTCATATTAGATTTAGTATTCCACTTTGACCACTCCATCCCACCTCCGTAGAAATGGGCTTATGATCAAACATTCAGGCTGTGCAAAGTAACTTGGTCAATATTAGACTTTATTTGAACAAACAAATTTGTTCACTGCCACAGACTAAATAGCAAATATGGAGAGTATTTGTTTTTCAATAACCTTTTTCTCAACCTTAATTCTTTCACTTCTTGCTTTCATCTTCCGCTTCCCACTGCTTCTTAACCTGACATTGATTTGTAGCACAGCACTTCATCAGTACTAGACACAGTGTACCTTAGGGTGTTACAACTTTCTTCCTGCCTTTTGTATGCACACACACTCAGCACTACTGATAATAGGGTTTATAATGCTGTCTAAATCAAACGAGGACATATTGTATTGCACCTTGGTAACATAACCTAGCTCTAAGAAACACGTATTTTAATAGAGGGGGAACGCTATAGCAACCAAATACAAGCTCAGATAGCTTTATCGATCCAGTCATATAACACTCATAAAGGTGTCATCTGTTGCTACTGTAAATCAGATGTGTAGCAGAGCCACTTCAACAGATAGGGAGTTATATTATCATTACATTATATGATTTGGCTTTTATATTGTTCAAATGCAAAATGTGTTTCACACTAGATTATTTATGAAATTTGTGAAGAGCTATCTGATTGTGCTGTGTATAATTTGTTTGGATGCTTTGATGCTTTGTGGGAGACCAGAGCTTGGAGGTCACTAAGCTCCTAGGAGTGTTGATCAGGGATGGCAGTTGGTGAGTTGCCACAGCACATCAAAGCGAAAACATTAAAGAGGTTAAAGTAAATATGTCTCTATTTGTCTAATACTTAGCTGACAAATGGAGCTGTTCCAAGAACAAGATATTTTTTCAAAACCAAAGCACATACATTGTTGCCTTAAGGTAAAGTTCTGTCCGAGAGGGTAGTTATATTATCGTTTGATCAGAACATTTTCCAGACCAACTGTATCAGACTCACACACACAGACACAAGGATGCACACACACATGCTAACACACAACATATGCAGGGATGCAACAAGTCCACACAGAGATGTTATTTGGTGTCATATCAAGTTGTCAGAAAAGCAATAGTCTAAAAGGAAGTAATGATGACTACATATTGTCTGACCTGTGTGAGTGTGTATGCTCTCTCTCTCTTTCTCTCTCTCTCTCTCTCTCTCTCTCTCTCTCTCACACACACACACACACAGAGACACATATATGCACACACTTCAGACTAAAATCACAATTGTCAGCCGTTCACTGTTCCTGCAGTCAGAACCATTCAGTCTCATGATCAGATGACTTTAGTGTTTGGCAATTAGGAACTGTCAGCTCCACTCCTGAGAGAGTGATTGACAGGCAGCTCATTGCAACATGACTGCCCCCATTGACAGGAAGTGCCTATAGCCATTTACACACCATGGGGTGCTTCAAGTGCTGCTCGTTGTCTTGTCTGTTTAAGATGTGGCCTTTTTCATAATTCTGAATGGAGAAAGAAATCTGTCTGACACAGTTGCCCTGACATTGATACAATGACTATATATAAATGTATATACTGAAAATATATAAAGCTCTGGAAAAAAATAAGAGACCATTCTAAATGTGGTTTACTATTTCAAGTGGTCTCTTTTTTTTCCAGAGCTGTATCTATATATATATATGATGCAATATACAGTATATAATGTACATACACACACACAAATATGGTAGTGAGATGATTGTCCTTTGTTGTCCTTTAAAGTAAAAATGGAGCTGTATCTTCCAAAGCACAAATCTTTTTATGTAGAGTGCCTTCCATGCGGTTACTTCCAGAATCTTTAACAGAGGGCTTCACCCTTTTCCTTTCCAGATGTGAAAAAGACCACCACTGCGACCAGAAAGGAGAGACTTCTTGGCCTCTTACCACAAGTGTGGCTGGAGAGACAGAAATGGAGAGGACTGTGCCCTGTAAAGATGACAGATCAAAGCAGTAGGCAGCACATGGGTGGGGTTCCAGGGGTGGAGGGCGGTCTATCTGTGCATTAGGAATGCTTCACCACCACAGTGGTTTGTATCCATAAAGAGGTGGATAGGCTAATGTTTCCCCAATGATTTGAGGAAGTTGTCTGGAAATGGAGGCTTTCAGGGTAAATGACAAGGTGCTATCATTTACCCTATGGAATATAGAAGAATAATTTTAGAATGAAGTCATGGATACTCTAACTTTACAAAGTTAAGACATGAGTGCACTCACAGAAACCAAACCACATGAACAGGTCATTTGTAGATCACATGCTCCTTGATTTTAAATCTTCTTGTGTTGTGTCACTCAAGTTGGGTTTCCGACTCAAGACCAGTCTCAATACCATTTTCGCCTTTGACTTGAAAATAAATACTTTGTGGGAAGAGAAGAATTTGAAGCAGAATGGTATCACTTTCTGACATAAATAGGAGGTCTTTAGATACCTGCCCTGCATGCCATACAGGTCACTTGTCACCTTACAACTTACTTACTCTTTTTTATAAATACTAGTTTTACACTAGGTATCTGCTTTGTATTATCAGCTTATTATTCTATTATACCCAAATGGGAAAAGTAAGAATTTCACTGAGCAGTAAAGTACAGACAAAAAACAAAGTATTAATCTAAAGACTCGCTACATATAAAATCCAGTGGTCAGATCCACCATCCTTATCACTGGTTCCGTCACCGCAAGTAGCAAAGCTACTAGGTTGATTTTATTGTCTTTGGCCTTTTTTTATTTGCCTCTCTTCTGATGGGATATTCTAAGTGTACTCTGGCTTGGTCTCCTGTTCTGCTGGTGTAGCCTATAAAAGAGAGTTGATGGAGGATCTATGACCTCAGGTGGAACTTTGTCCCCCTGTGTTGGTATAATGCCTTCACTCTATAAACCCCGGCTCCCCTTTAGTAAAGTCATATTAGAAGGCCTTTTATAGGGATTAGAAAAACTATCAATTCTGTACAAATCTTAAAGGTGCTCTAAGCGATGTGACGCGTTTTTAGGACTAAAACATGTGTCGTTACATACAGCAAACATCTCCTCACAATCTGCTAGCTGCCTGTCCCCTGAACACACTGTAAAAAAACGCGGTTTCTGTAGACAGCCCAGGCTCCACAAACGGCAACAAAAACACAGTGGGCAAACCTAGCATAACAATTGAAAACGAAACATAACAGTGTTCCAGCCAATAAACGACAAGAAGGAAATGCACGTTCATGAGTCTTTCAGGAAGCATGGGAGGGAGGGGGAGGAGTGAGCTATCCTCCGTTTTGTTTGACAATACTTCGAACGTCAACAAGAAGTGACGTGAAACAGCATCGCTTAGAGCACCTTTAAGAAATATTATATTATGCCATAAAATGTACTAACTGTTGCTCTCTAATCCAGAGCCAGTTTTTCACTTGACTAGTTGTTGTCTTCTTGTTGCTTTTTTCCTGTCACCAGCAGTTCTGATTTTCTGTTTGAATCATCTCAATTTTAAACTTCTGTTACCACTCTCTTGTTAACTTATTTACACTGTCTCTCTGGTTTTCCTTCTTGCTGGATTCTGTGACTACAAATGTTTGGTCCTGCTTGTTGTCAATCTTGTCAAGTAAGGTCAAGATTCTCAAGTCAAGTCTTTTATTTCTTGTCAAGTCTGTTGTGAATGTATGCTGACTCACTAGCCTTAAAGTACACGCGACATGTAGGCTACCAGAAAATAAAAGGTCTTGAATCCAAACTTTCCTTTTTGTCTGTATCTTTACAGTGAACCTAAATCATAGGAAACAAAAATTAAAAACTGACTTTTAAATTAAGTAGGTGTGTGAAAATGAACGCATTAACGCGGATTAATCTATCATCATGATTAATCTGATTAAAACACTATTAACCCATCTGCAGTACAGAATGATTCAAAATATGTATATTATCTATATTCTATATTATCTATATTGTCTATATTAACTAAATTAAGTTCAACAGCAACTAGGGTTAGAAAGGAATTTTCTTTTCACCAAAACACTTGAAGCTTAAAATATCACATTAACACAAAGCATACGTTAGTCTGCAATGCTGCTAGCACTCTGGCTAACACAGCGCCCAGCTTGCAACAAAAAACTCTCACGAAGCGTCGGCACTGATGGCTTGCAAATATCTTGCCACTCCTGCAACCACTGTTCCATGTAAAAGATTGTTCCCAGTTGCAGGCAATATTGTAAATAAGAAGCGGTCAGCTCTCCTCTCGGACAATGTAAACAATAAAAATGTAAAGTTAATGTGTCTTAGTAATTGCCTGAAAGAGGAGAAACAGGGCCACATTAATGTGGATATGTGTTTTGTAGAGGTTTTTTGTTGACATCAATCTTTAGGATGTTCAATAAACATCCTAAGTGCATATCTTTTCCTGTCGGCGGCGCCAGAGATTTTTTACTGCCGGTGCTACGGGGAAGCACGGCTTTTTACCGAGGGTGCTAACACCCCCCCTGTATCTGTATGAAATCTGGCTGTGCTTACTTATATTTCAAATTGTGATAGCACTAGTTAACATGGGCGCGTATATTAAACGTGCACATAAGCATGTCATGCAAGTGTATGCTATTGCAATGACATTAGATCCCAAGAGGCAGCCATAGACTGGGCCATACTTAGGCTACTAGTAGTTGAGCTCTGTAGGCCTGCTTATTCTTTCCTTTTTGGGTGGCACTGTCTAGGCTTTCAACACTGAAAAAAACTGAGCTAATGATTTGGAATACCAAAGTAACAGCAGTGACACGGGATTAATAAACGGCCAAAGCATAACAGAATTTTCATCCATGAGGGCGTGTGCGCAACTACAACTTCAAACAGAAAGAACAGAACTTTTGATGTTGATGATGATGATGATGGTGGTGGTGAACTTAACTCCACCGAAACATGGACATAACACTGCATAACCCCAATAAACCATGAATAGGTAATTAGAGCAGGCTGCTTCGTAATAAAATTACTCAGAAATTGTATTTTACATACGTAACGCCGGTACATGTATTCCGTTATTCCCCTTCCCCTACCCATCTCTACCCACAGTATTTGTATTTTATTGTTATTTTTAGTAAGTTATTTTTATTGTTATTTTTAGTATATGTTGTGTGTGATTTTTTAAGCTGCTGGGACCTTGAATTTCCCCTTGGGGATCAATAAAGTATCTATCTATCTATCTATCTATCTATCTATCTATCTATCTATCTAACACCCCAAGGCTATTATTATTAGCCTACGTCCAACACAAGACAGCCTACTGTAAACACATTCACTCCTACTTTGCATTTAAAATAAGTATAGACTACTTTTTCTCCTCCTCCTACTCAAGTGAGTAGGACGCTTTTTGCTTTGCTCCTGCTTGGCCTTCTTTCCTTGATTTATTTCCACTATTTCTAATTCTTTTTTAATCTTAGTTTAATTTGCTAGTTTTAAAAGTAAGATCATTAGTTTAATTTAGATGATACAACGGGTGAAAAATGCAAAGAGTCAGCGCAAAATCGACTGAACTAGAACAGCTGGCACAGAGGATTGCCATCCTGGAATCAAGACTTGACTCATTTTCGTTAAAGAATGTTGAACCTTACGGGATGTCTCATGAAAGGACTACAATAGCAGAAGCCGTTTCTGGGAACGAGAAGAACACACTACAACAGGCTGATATGACTGCAGTTGGAGCGACAGAATGCATCGACCTTACAAGACAGAGTGTGAGTACTGATCACTGGCACACACAAGGGGCCAGACCCAAAAAACAAAATACAGATGGAAGGGTGATTACCTCAACACCAGTGCACTCTGATACCACTCAAACCTCGGGGCATCAGCCCTGGAACAGAGTCGGCTCTAAAAACTACAACAGAAATCACAGGCTTACTGACAACTCACAGCCCATTAGGCTCCAGAACAGATTTGAATGCCTCAGAGATCTTGAGGTGGAAACTACCAGAGAGCATTACCACCGTAGACAGAGACCAAACCACAAGAAAAAAGCAACAAGTCAAGGTAAGAAGCAAACCTCAACACCGGATTATCCTACTACCCTTGTTCTTGGTGACTCAACTGTAAGAAATCTTAAAGGAGAGAGGATGATTGTATGCTGCTTTCCAAATGCTTCTATATCTGAAACAGCTAAGATGGTTTCAAAGACAGTGTCAGAACATAGCACTATTGAAAGGATTATTGTGCATGTTGGCGCAAATGATATTTTCAAAGAACAACTTGACGTGCAAAATGATCTCAGGGAGCTTTTCTTTGAACTACATTTACTTGGGATACAAACCTTCATCAGTGGCCCCCTCCCAGCACAGGGAAGTTTTGCATTTTCCCGACTATTCAGCCTAAACACATTGCTGGCAAAGAAATGTTTTTCTCTTGGAATAAACTTTATTGACAATTTCAACCTTTTTTGGAACCGCAGGGGATTTTTCAGACCAAATAGTATGAGACTCAGCTGGCAAGGGAGAACAATTTTAGCCGACCATTATCGTCTTTCCCTTCAGCATGCAACTTTCACTCCGCAAACTATGGGTGCATTGCCTGATAAGCACTCTGTGATGACACAGACAGAAAACAACAACTCTGATAAGCATTCCAAAGCGGCACAGACTGATCCAGTCAAGGTCAGCAAGGAGCACGCTGAACCTAAACCCAAGACATCTGGGTCAAATGAACATGAGGACCTGGAGAATGCTAGAATAACTCAGGCAGGCCTTCCAGGACAGGTAGGCCAGGGCAATGAAACACTGCAGACAACTCTACCATCCAGTCTGCCAGATTACAAACCATCAACAGAGCTGGAACAGGTGGACATGTCCGATTCAGTGACAAGGAATCAGAGAGAAACAGGAAGTTCCCCTGATCTGGTGTCACTATCCCCATCACCTCCACGCTTGAATTTCCCTCCAAGTTAGCAGAGGATGCTGCCCATAGCACGGCTGTCTTTTAGCCCTAGAAATTCGCTCAACACCGGACTGTCTTTTAGCCCTAGAAATTCACCACACACTGCGGATAGGTCGGTCAACAACGGACTGAAAACTCCAGCCTTTCTTAAATCCTCTGTCGCCTTCAAAAAGCGCAAGGCACCACAGCCCCCAGACCAGAGCTATGGGATGGAATGTACACAACTGCATAATACTTCTGTTTGATATGTTGTGGGTCCCTGTGCTGAGAGTGTTTTGGAAAACAAGCAGGGACCCAGGATGCCCTTGTCCTTTATCCCAGTGCTCACAAGGAAAAGAAGAACCTGTGTGCATTTAGCCAGAGGAGTAAACCAATCTAATCTCCTGCATGTTCCTAAACAATCTCAGAGTGGTCCAGTGATTCAGTGCCCCGCACTTACTGTTAAACTAGCTCTTCTTAATATCAGATCACTTTCAAACAAATCATTTTTAATCAATGATCTTATATGCACACACAAACTTGACTTTCTGCTTCTAACTGAAACCTGGCTGGAACAAGGAAACAGTTGTGCTACCCTCATTGAGGCAGCTCCTCCAAATTTCAATTTCATGAGTGTGACAAGAGCAACGAAAGAAGGAGGGGTTGCAAAAATATTTAATACATCTTTTCAGTGCAAACAGATATCTCATGGTGACTTTGCATCTTTTGAGTATATATGTGCACTTGTTAAGGGTTCCCCCTGTATTTTATTATTGACTATTTACAGACCTCCAAAACATTCAGCTAAAGTTTTTCTTGAAGAGTTTGGTGAATTGCTAACAAATATTTGCTTGAGTTTTGACTGTCTAATTATATCTGGTGATTTTAACATACATGTGGATAATCCAGAAAACACATATTCTAAGGAACTACTTAGACTAATTGACACTTTTGGCCTAACCCAACATATACTGGTTCCAACACACTCTCATGGTCATACTCTTGACCTAGTCATCACAAAGGGTCTTGATGTCTCTACAACAATTAAGGACTTGGCTTTGTCTGATCATTATTGTATTTTCTTTGACGTTTCTATGTTTCCTCACACACAGAATAAGGCTTTGACTATAGAACGGAGAATCTTAAATGACAATGCAGGTTTTCTCTTTGAGCAAGCTCTCTCACAGCACTCAAGTATAGATTCAGATTCTGTAGATGACTTACTGACCAATTTTAATTCTAAGATGACACAAATTATGGATAATATTGCTCCTTTAAAAAACAAAAGAATCACTGATAATAATAAAGCACCATGGAAACAAAACCTAGCTGTTAAACTGTTAAAGAGGGAGTGTAGGAAGACTGAAAGAAAATGGCGTAAATCAAATCTCCATGTCCATTACCAAATCCATAAAGAGATGCTAAGCAAATATAACTATGAAATTTGTAAAGCAAGACAGTCGTTTTTCTCCAACATTATCAATAAGAACTTGAACAATGCTCGTGTACTATTTTCTACAGTTGAGAAGCTAACCAATAAACCATCACAATTAGCACCTGAGCTGCTCTCAGTAGATAAATGCAATGAGTTTGCATCTTTTTTCAGAGGTAAAATTGATAAAATAAGACTGAACATAACTTCACAAATATCTCAAACGCTAGAACCAATGTCTTCAAAGAGAGGGGAACTAAACACAATGTCAACATTTAGCTTTATTGACTATGAAACACTTGAGAAAACAGTACAAAATCTAAGCTCTTCTACATCCCAACTGGACGTTCTGCCAACCAGCTTTTTAAAAACTGTTCTACACCTTGTGGCACCTGATGTGCTCCGAATTATAAATTCATCTTTGCAAAGCGGCATTTTCCCTAAATCACTAAAGACAGCAGTTGTTAGACCACTGCTGAAAAAGAATAATCTGGATGTTTCAGTGCTTAACAACTACAGGCCAATATCAAATCTACCGTTCATTGGAAAGATAATTGAAAAAATAGTATTCAATCAATTAACTGCTTTCTTGACATCTAATTGTTGTTTTGATAAGTTCCAGTCAGGTTTCCGGGCAAATCACAGCACTGAAACAGCGCTTGTTAAAGTTGTAAATGACATACGTCTTAATACTGATGCAGGCAAAACATCTGTCTTGGTGTTACTAGACCTCAGCGCTGCCTTTGATACTGTTGATCACAACATACTGCTACATCGACTTGAACACTGGGTTGGGTTTTCTGGTATAGTTCTCAAATGGCTAAAATCATACCTACAAAATAGAAGTTTCTTTGTTGCCATGGGCAACTGTACTTCAACACCTATGTCATTGACCTGTGGTGTCCCCCAGGGGTCAATCCTTGGACCATTGCTTTTTAACCTTTACATGCTTCCACTTGGACAACTTATCATGAACAACTCAATCTCTTATCATAACTATGCTGATGACACCCAGATTTATTTAGCTTTGTCACCTAATGACTTTGCCCCCCTTGAATGTCTCTATCAATGCTTGGACCAAATTAACAACTGGATGTCACACAATTTCCTCCAGCTTAACACAGACAAAACTGAAGTAATTATTTTTGGAAAGAAGGAGTCAATGCTCAAAATCTCCTATGTCCTTGAAACTAAAGGGCTTAAAGCAAAAAAGTCTGTTAAAAATCTTGGCATCATCATTGACAGTAATCTAAACTTCAGCAGTCACATGAAGGCTATCACCAAATCAGCCTTTTATCACTTGAGAAACATTACCAAACTGAGAGGTCTAATGTCAAAAAATGATTTAGAAAAACTTATCCATGCCTTTATTTCCAGTAGGGTTGATTACTGTAATGGTCTGTTCACAGGCATTCCTAAAAAGACCATTAAACATCTTCAACTGACCCAAAATGCAGCTGCCAGGGTTTTAACATGTACAAAAAGAACCAGCCACATTACCCCAATTTTAAAGTCATTGCACTGGCTTCCTGTAAGTTATAGAATTGATTTCAAAGCATTACTACTTGTGTTTAAATCACTATGGGATAGGACCTACTTACTTGTCTGACATGTTTCAAAAATACATACCACCTAGGTCTCTCAGGACACAAGAAAAAAGTTTGCTTGTAAAACCTATGGTCAAAACAAAGTGTGGCGAAGCAGCTTTCAGCTACTATGCATCTCAGATTTGGAACCAACTTCCTGAAGATATAAAAAATGCCCCTACTTTTACCAGCTTCAAAACCAAACTTAAGACCAAACTTTTCTCTGACGCTTTCTCTTAATGATTAATTTATTTTGTGAATTTTGGGGAAATCCTTATTCTAAAATTATTTTAATTTTCTGTCCTTTATCAACTTATTATTCTTTTAACTTTTTACACTTTCCTTTAATCTTATTTGTTTGTTTTCTTACTTTATTTTATCCACTATGTTTTTATTTTCTGTCTTTGTAAAGCACATTGAACTGCCTACTTTGTGTATGAAATGCGCTATATAAAGAAACTTGCCTTGCCTTGCCTTGCCTTGCCTAAATACTTCACGTTTCCATACACTGCACGAGCCTTTTTTTAAAAAACGGCAAATGTTTTAATAGCGTCAAAGGGTAAATCAGTAATCACTGTACAATTAGGCTACAACATATTCTTAAAGAACACACGAATATGCAGAAACACCATAAAATATGACAGAATCGTCATCATTGTTCTGTGTCTGTTCGTTGATTACTTTTTAAATGTTTCCACAGTCCACACAATAAATATTAGAGAATATAATTTAATATTTGAAAATGGGATATTTTCTTGAGGGTGCTATGGCTAATACAGGGGGAGCTATAGCACCCCCCTGGCGCCGCCCATGTCTTTTCCCATTTTCTTGAGTCAGTTTGCTAATGCAAAAATTAAATGTGATTATAGATTAAAAATGAAAGACATTTAATCGTGATTAATCAAAATTAATCCACAGCAACCCTGTGATTAATCTGACTAAAAATTTGAATCAATTAACAGCACTAAAATTAAGCTACATGATGGTCAAAAGATTGTGATGCTCCTGGGCTTGAGGCTTCTGCTGTCTTTAAAGGTCTCATTCCATCGTATTTTCATTAATTTTGTGGTGGTCTCTTGTCTAAAATAATGTAATGAGAGTTGGTTTCAACAAAAATATGCTATGTCTTGTTTCAAGCTATTTTAGTTAGGTGAAAACAAGTGCATGGATAGTGCGAGAGGATTCTTATGAATATTAATGATATGCAAACGTATCGCCTCTGATTGGCTAACAGTACTGTGACGCTCCCTCTAGTGGGTCTGTCTGCAGGCAGCCTAATGATGTTTTCTTGAGGGCGGGCTAACTGCATAGCTAATGTTCAATGTGACGTAGGCTTTTCTGATTCGCTCGTTTTTCCTGGCTGTTTTCTATCACAGGTGAATACAGACTACAGGGGTAGGAGAGCATTTTGAAGTTGAGCATGCAAGTGCAACTTGGGCTGACCTATGGTAATGTAAAAAAATCAAGTATTAAACGGTTTATTTTGGAAGGAGACCTTTAATGTGTCCTTACACTACGCTTTTAGTGTAAATTCAACAGCCAATTAATTATATTCCTAAATTCTAACATGACTCAATGCAAGATATACAAATGTTAAGATTCCAAGTGTAACTCAAAATTCATTTAAACATTAATAAATAATAAATCAAAATATTCAAATATGTATATATTTTGTCTACCTTATTGGACCTATTTAGGTTTGGTCTGTGCCTATTTTTTGGACTTTGATTATGGTCCATGGTTCTGTTTGTCTTACTTGGATTGAAAACCTTCTTGTCTACTGTGACTGTCAAGGCTGTCAAAATTTCATTTTGTTCTCCACTCCTATCTCAGTGTCTGCATTTCGATCTTCAGATAACTTCTGGCCTACAGGCCATGAGAGGAACCTTTTAAAGCAGTTTATTGTCATGGGTCTTCTGTGAATCTCCACATTCATGCAATCTATGATGACAGGATGGGGAAGGCCTGCTTCAGTCCACCACAATTGCTATAGTTTTGTTCAGCTACAGCTTGCTAGTCCTACACATGTGCCTTATGACCAGTTTTGTAACATCAACTTTATAAACTATATAAAGTTCAATACTTTTGTCTACTTTGTATAGTTAAGGTGTAATTAATTACATGCAGTATAATAGTACTGACATCTTTTCTGACACTTTGTAATTCTAGGCTTAAAATATATGCTGTAGGCTACTACAATACACATGCCAATCAATGCCAGCATTGCCAGTCAATGCAACACAGATGTGTAACAGATGTTATCACTCTCTTTACCAGTGGAGGGCAAAAGGTAGACGTTTGTTTGAGGTATATGATGGTATGGTGATATGATTTTGGTTTATTTTTTATGTCTCTTATTTGCTGTTTAAAAAAGACCACCATGCATTAAGACTTTTCATTTGTTCATTAAGAGTTTAGGTCTCGATTATGATTGTATGTTGAATTGAGGCAAAATATACTGTCTCTCTCTCTCTCTTTCTCTCTCTCTCTCTCTCTCTCTCTCTCTGTGTGTGTGTGTGTGTGTGTGTGTGAGAGAGAGAGAGAGAGATGCGCATATTCACACGGCTGCGCGGACTCTAGCTTTCAGGGCTATTTTGCTGAAACAGACTCACCAGACAGTTTAACCCGAAAACAAAGCGTTTATATCCGTAGCCTATTAGCGCTTTTGCCACCATAGTTTCGTTTTGCTGATACTGACACATAGCCCCACTCTTTGCCTAAACAAAACAGATCTACTACGTTGCATCCGTCTTATTCTGCATATCAATGTATTTCGTATCACCATTTCTTCCAATAATCCATGTATCCGCCTCCCTGTGCTCCAAAATAGATGGTGCAAGTAAAAATGTCCAAATCTTCCGCAGACCCTCTGTCTGGTGTGGAGACCGGCTCGCAGTCACATTATTTCCAGGTAAGGACATTCTTTTCTTCCAGTATATTGCCACTACACAACTAAAATGGATAATATCGAGCTAGCCTACTTGTTGTAACGAAGGCGTATAGTTTCCAAACCTACGCCAGTAGCATTTAGTGATTGCAATAATGATGCCTACTCAGCGGTTCGCCAACATAAGTAACGTTTTGCAACAACATCGTTAAAATCTACCAAGAAATGTGATTAAATTGTGTCGATAGAGATATTCAACTAATTAAGTAATTTCAAGAGATACTTGTTTTTCTACGAGGCAAGATTTATCTCTGCAACCATGGCCTATTCCCTGACGCTGTGCTGTTTTCCATCCGTAGTTTGTTATAATGTTAGGCCGTTCTGTATAGGTAAATTTGATGCCCAATAAAGTAACATCCATTTTTTTTAACATCCATCCATTTCTTTAACATCCATTAACTATATGCTATTATTCAAAGGGTTTCTGTGATGTTTTTTTGTTCTTCGTCGGGCACTCACCTGTAGCCTGTACCCGAACAGCCCCTTTGACAGAACGTAGGCTAGAGTATTTAGGATTGCGATCTATTAAGAACGGATTAATCTAAAAGGAAACGATTCTGCCAAATTTACATAAATTCGTGGACGGCAGACCTGTATGTACTCAAAAAGTTATTTGTGACTTGGTGCATAGAACACCCATATGACGGGGTTTAAGCTGAGAAACCCATACAATTATTTTTATTGTTTTTAAGAGCTACTCGGTAAATGCACTGCCTCAGTTCAACCCATTGGTGCAACAGTCTAGTCAGGAAGTGATTAAATTCAGAGCTGTTGGTTATCCATCCCTGCAGTTGCCCAGGAAGTTGCCAAAACGCAAGAGTCGTTTTAAACGCTCGGATGGAAGCACCTCTTCAGATACCACGTCTAGTTTCATTAAACGACAGGTAAGCCTTCTGTAAATATATCGCAAAATGGGTGACATGAATTGACATTATGTATGGCGCACAATTTTACGCATCCACGGGCAAACGTCATTGGCTAGTCAGTGTCACACATTTAAGCTGGAAAGATAGATGAAGTATGTTTATGACCCATATAGGGCACTATATTATTTAGCACTATTCATTATTCAGTTTTGAAAATTGTTAAAACTATTTATAACTATGAATGTATTATAGGCCTAACTCAGTGTAGCCAGGCCTACTGATGTGGTCTTCCATTATCTATAGGATAAAGGATGTGCTTCCTTTAGTGACAAAGAGCCAACAGAGGGCAGTGTTGTTGTTCGTATTGCCATGGATGCACAAGAATCTGTTTCAGGCCCAGTTTTTTAATTAATGTTTCCAGGTCAGTCAGGCTAGCAGCAGGGAGGAAGATTTTGTGTTATTTAAAAGATCTTGAGAACTGGCGGAATAAAGGGGAAAATGAGGTTGCAGTAAATCAAGGTGGTCTGGACGTTTCTCTGTGCCTCAGATGAGTTATGAGCAACACCTAGATGTAGGTACAGCCAACACCTAGACCAACTTTTCTGTTTGAATGGCAAGAGCAAGACATCATATACTCTACCACTGTACTGTATATTGTTTTACAGTCATGTATAAAGAATTCCAATGGGTTAAGGAATTTCTGGAATTTCAATACAGCTTTGTTCCAGACATGGGAAATGTTTTTGTTGACAAAGTTAGGGAATATCAGTGAATTTTGGTTATAGCATGTCCCTAAGTGGTGCATTTATTTCCATGTTTCATTCTTTCATTCTCTTGTGTCTTGTTCTCGTGTCTAATCAAATTGGACACAATGGTTCTTGTGTGATTATGCAAAAAGTGAATCTGAAAATCAACTGGTCAGAATCATTTTGTCTCCTCGGACATTGTGCACAAAAACTCAATATTCTCAGATGTTCTGGTTGACTTAAAACATTATAAGTTTGACTGGGAGGGAAAGAGAGCATCCTCTAAGTTATTCTTAGCCGTACTGTGACCCCCATCCAAGAATGGCCTCAACCCTAATCAAGAGACAATGTACGTATTTTGATGAAGAACGTGAGGGATATTAATTGTGGTGCTCAGATAGCAGTTTAAATCCCAGAATATTACAGATGCTGAAATATTCATTAGTGCTAATAGGCCTTCCTCTTCTTTATGCACTGTTAAGTCCTTCTGCCTTACATTCTCTCTCTTTATATGTTTAAATACATTAAATATAAATGTACATCTCTCTCTCTTTATATGTATATATATGTACGTCTAGCTTGGACAAAAGTACAAAACCTCTGGGGGATAGTCTTCCTGTGGGAATCGATCGATCCATATCCACCCTGTTTCTCAGGCTTGTCGAGCTGCAAACTGGCAGCTGACACCAACTGAGAGGTTTTTAGGAACTTGAAGACATTTCACCTTTCATCCAAAAGGCTTTTGCAGTTCTGCCCTGATGATGGGGAATCAGAATATGCAGTGTCTATGGACCAGTATCTGGTGAAGCTGTTGGCTGTACACTATAGGTCTATGTGCTCAACATAAATGTCTCTGAAGCAGCTTGCTGAAAATACCTCTCAGGTTAGGCATTATGATCTACATTTTTCTTGCATTTTTTAAGGCTGTTTAGTATTATTCCAAAGTTATTAACATGCATTAGGTATAAGATAGCAGTCAAGATTTATATATATATCATTCCAGCTCCTCTATGATCCAGTATTGTGCTTGTATAATCAGTTTAGCTTATTTCCCACATGTTAAAGCAGAAAGTCTGAGGCAAGAAGGAGTTTTTTAAAGGATGATATGTACCATCTCCATATCATGTGACTATTGACATTCTCTGTCAAAGGTTATGCTTGCTAGACAATGCTGCCCTACGGTCCTTGCTAATGTTGTATGATGTTATGTTATATAGATTATGACGTAGTCATTATGTTATATTAAATGTGTAATTATTTTCATTGTATGCTAAAAAGGTCATTAATGTTAGCCTTAGTCTATCTCATGACATGTTACAACTATCTTAATTTGTAGCACAGCAATGTTAGCTTAGATTTTCTCCGGACCCAAAAAACATATGGGATCTTTAAGTGCTTTTAAGTGTGCATAGATTTAGTTTTGACCTAACACATATCAGATAAGAAAAAAATGGTAAATGCAAAATCCTCTTCTTTGGTTATGGTTAATGAGGTCTGTTTTAGGCTTAATTTCATAGTTGTGGCAAATGGCATTTTTAAAGATGCATAGATGATATATTGTGATTTATGTGTGCATGAAAACACATGTCATTGGCTAATCACCCTGGATCATGGTGTTCCTTGACCAGGTATCTGGGCTCTGAGTTAGCTTTCCATGTTTGTGCCCTTTTATACTACAGTACTTTTATACACAGTATGTAGTGTACAGTAGCATAACCCTAAAGGGAAGTCCAACCAGTGGTTCAGCTGGGGTGTTGTATTGTGATGCTTTGTTGTGTCTGTACCTCTGGTGATACACGCTATATACTTCTTCACTTCACCCCTCTAATACTAACTTGCCTAACACTGCTGTTGATTATCATTGGTCATGTCCCACTATGAGTTTAGTATGATTTTACAGTAGAAATCTTGTGAGGTTCTCTGGTATAATCCTCTCCCTTTAAGTCTCTCTCTCTCTCTCTCTCTCTCTCTCTCTCTCTATCTATCTATCTATCTATCTATCTATCCATCTATCTCTCTTTCTTTCATGTCTGTAATGGTAATGTACAGTAGCTTTTGATTTGTACTGGTACAGTACTGCAGTTTGAACGGTGAACATTTGTTTCCTCCCCAAGGTTCTGTGCTCCATATATTCTTCTTCTTGTGTTCTTGTTCACTGCTGCTTTCCCCATCCAGCATCTTCCTGCTGCCATGGGTGCGGTTCAGCTGTTGGATCATGACTCACCACTGCAGAAACAGCAGTGGAATCTACCTCTTTTACTGTACATACATCTTTCTCTCTCTCTCTCTCTCTCTCTCTCTCTCTCTCTCTCTCTCTCACTCTCTCTCTCTCTCTCTGGGCTGTTGGCACACAGAGGCAAGGCACGCTTTAGCGATGATCCCCAGCCTGTGCCAGCTTGTAAAACAACAGAGGCAAAATGGGCTGAGTGTGCAGTGGTGTGTGTGTGTGTTTGTATGTGTGTGTTGTGTGTGTGTGTGCCAAATGCTTGCACTGAGTGTGTGAAACTGATGAGAAGGTTGAAGCAGTGGGGATAGGGGTTGACTCTTTGGGACTCGACACTCTCAGATCTAGCGCCTACAGCAAGAACATGTTCTCCATTTGGGTATGGTTCTAACTACAGTGATTATAAAACCAGCAGGCAATTTATATTCTCAGGACCGATTTTTTTTCGAGCTATAAGGGTATGTGGGTATAAGGGTATGCTTTTTCACATTTGCTTCAGAGGGTTGGGAAAGTTTAGTTTGATTCATCTTACAGTCACTATCACTTGATTTGGCCAAAAGTCACAATGAATGAACGTCAATGAAAGACATAGATCTCAGAGATATTTAATGGTGCTACATGATTCCAATAATCTTGTCAGCTGAGAATGCGACGAACTTTCTATTTTTGTCATCTGTTTTTCGTCACTGATCTTTTTCCTGGCCCACCCATGCAGTGGTGACATGACGACTGAATAGCACCCTGAGCCGCAAAGGCATAATGTTTTGATGTCCAGGGTCCTGGGATTTGAGTAAATGTTGTTTAACAGTCGAGACTTGCCCAGATTGTTACGTATAAGGGACTGTCCCCCCTTGACCCAGCGGCTGGTTTGTCTTGGGTCATTTATGGACCATGGGACACATTAGCACAGGCATGGAGAAAAAATGTGCTGAACTCAAGGAGTCTGCTACCCTTCCATAAGTGACACATAATTCTGAGTTATGTAACAAACTTGTGGTGCTTGCTAATGTCTGTGTGTGTGTCTGTGTGTGTAAGTATAGTTCATACGTAAATTAGGTATGTTTGTACATCTAATCTATGTATGCACATGCTTACTGTCTATATGTATTTTCATGTGGGTGTGCAAACATACTGTTAGTGTGTGTGTGTGTGTGTGTGTGTGTGTGTGTGTGTGTGTGCGTATGCGGTGTCATTTTGCTTTTTAAGACCCAGATTGGGTCAGACCCAGGCTGCTGTAAGACCTCATCTCTCCTCCTCCTCTCCTCCATGCCTGTTGTAAAGGGATCAGCTTGATTATGTGACATAAGCTTAGGAGGAGAGACAGACAGAGAGGGGGGGAGGGAGAGAGAGAAAAATGTAGGTGGACCAAAGACCTGTGTGTGTGTGGCGGTAGGGTTCAAGACCAGAAGAGAGAGTGTCTGCGGTGGTGCATGTATGTCTTTCTAAGAAGGAGCAGAAAGAGAGAAAGAGAGAGTGTGTGTGTGTGTGTGTGTGTGTGTGTGTGTGTGAGAGAGAGAGAGAGAGAGAGAGAGAGAGTCTACTAGACTAGTCACTAGACAGAGAAAGAAAGAGCAAAGGACAGAGGCTGCTGGAGACTTTACTACTATGATTACCTAGACGCAAGGAAGGTGTAGAGGGGCAATCTGCATTTGAGTGAGTATAAGACTTGTGTTTTGTTTTTTTCTCTCTCTACTTTTTCATTGCAGTAATTAACTTTCTCTTTCTCTCTCTCTCTCTCTCTCTCTCTCTCTCTCTCTCTCTCTCTCTCTCTCTCTCCTCTCTCTCTTTCTTTCTTCCCCTCACTCCCAGACATTTCCTCTCCATATGCAGTGTTTTATGTCCGTCTATGTAGTTGTGTAAATTGTGGACCTAGTAGTGTCATTAAATGGATCATTGTTTTTGATGGTGTTCAGTGATAAAAAGGAAAGGGCTCAGAGCATTTCTAATATGATGTGTGAGTGTGTGTGTGTGTGTGTGTGTGTGTGTGTGTGTGTGTGTGTGTGTGTGTGTGTGTGTGTGTG